>CM054057.1:238085002-238361562 GCA_028641055.1 Alopecurus myosuroides | reverse complement strand
TTCCGGAGTTGTTCTGAGAGAGAAATTGAGGCTCCACGCTTTACGGAGTAAATGCATGGTGATATGAGATGTCCCGGGATATTGGAAATATATTTTTCACATCTTTAGATAATATCAATGATTTTATCTAAAGGAGTAATAGGGTTCCGGAAGAGTTTCGGAAAAAACCGAGAGAGGAGAGTGCCGAAGGGGGCAGGAATGACCCTCATGCCCGCTCCTAATTTTACGGGCTGCCATGTGGATTCCAGGGGTACCATACATTGCTACTTCACATACAAAGATTTTTCCTCAAATTTATTGGAGATAAAAAGGAGAAAAGAAAAAGGGGAAATAGAAAAAGGGAAAAGGGAGGTGGACTTAGAGTCCACTTGGAGTCCAATCTGAGTTGTGCTAGGAGAGAGGGTGCGGCCACCTCTTGGTGTAGCTAGCCCTCTGAAAGCGCATGGTTCCCCCATATGTGGTTTTGGTAATTAATGACAATCCTTTATGGACTAATGTTTGCATTGAGTTATCCTTGTAGATCTTGTCCATAGGAAATAATGGAGTTCATGTGTTGAACTCTATTAGCTTCCTTGATGGCCATTGTTTTTCTCATGGATTTATATGAAGAATGGTCTTGGTTTGAGTTGAGCTTATTGCTAGTTTGTCTTGAAGAAAAAGGATTAGGTGATCTTTCATTATCATCTTCAAGACATCATCTTTAGAAGTGAGAAGCAAAGATACAAGGTTGATCAAGCAAGCGATCAACACACAAAGCTACAAGTTGTACCAAGTGGGATTGTGTATCTCATGGTATGGTAAGCAATTGTCAATATAGCTTTGTGAACTAACCCATGATATGTGTGTGTCGCATCTCTATGTGTGGTTAGGTATCTTTCCATGGGCATGAACCAAAAGGAAGATTTCATATAGCCCATGGTCTATGTCGTCGTCAAGCGGTGTTTGTCATCTAGCTTGACGTAGAAGCTCAAGTGAAGCATCTAGAAGATATCCTATGCTTGATGCTTGCCACCCTTTTGGAGATTGTGGCCTTGTGAAGATTTGCCGAAGGGTCTCTCCCATAATGGTGTATGGGGGAGCTAGTCTCTCCCATAATGGTGTATGGGGGGAGCAACTTGCAAGTCTTCATCAAGCGGAGTTTGTGCTAGCAAGCGCAATCAAGAAAGAAGATCCTCCTTGAGAGAGTCAAGATCGTCATCATCTAGCTCAAGTGGAATGCTCAAGGCAAAGGTATAATCTTGATAGGTTTTCTATTTTACCGGTCTCGTGTCTTTGGGAGACCGGGTTATAGGATAGATAGTCGTACTATCAAGAGGGGCTCTCAAGGTGAGTAACTCGATCGAATCGTTATGGAGAGCTCAAACCTTTGCATACTTTGCATATCATCTTTCTTGGTTCTTATTTGGCCTTTGTCTCCTTTTGGTTTTAGTGCTTGTCGTGATCTTCATGAAAAGCCTTGGTTTCTCGAAAACGGATTTCGTAAGAAAAACTTGTTGCGTTTTCGGTGGTGAAAATATTCCGTTCGTCTTTGAGAATGTTCCCACCCCTTCCATGTGTGGCAACTTCTCCATACTTTGAGGTATCAATATTTTCACTTTTTGTTTGGATACTCCCTTGCTGTTATCTTTCCATTGCAATTGGATTTACCTCGTTCGGAGTTCATTTGCAAAAGTTATGGGGTTTCTAGTTCAGCCTCTTTGTCTGGACTCAACCGATTATTCTAGCCGGATTATTCCGGGCAACCGATATTCCGGTTAGGGAAGTTTTGGTCCATATTCAGGACAGAGAGAGCCGGATTATTTGGAACCGGATTATTCGGAGGAACCGGATATTCCAGTTGTGGAGTTTGTTGCGAAAAATGGCTAAGGACTGGAAGCTTGGAGCTACTGGAGTCAACCGGATTATTGGTCCGGATTATTCATCCTGGACCGGATATTCCGGTTGCTGCGAAAAATGGCTAAGGACTGGAAGCTTGAACCTTCTGGAGTGAACCGGATTATTTGAACCGGATTATTCGGGGCATACCGGATATCCCGGTTTGGGCAGTTTTTAGACCAATTTGCTCACTGACATGGACCGGATTATTGGTACCGGATTTTTCCAAGGGGACCGGATATTCCGGTTAAAGTCAACAGGTTTCGAGCAGATCTTCGATCGGATATTCCGGTCCAAACTTGGACCGGATATTCCGGTCCCAAATTCCTGCACAAACGCTAGTTTTTTGGTGGGGACCTATTTAAGGGGGCTTTCTTCCCCATTGGTCCCCAAGTCTTCCAAGCACGTTTTTCCCCTTCTCTCCCACCATTGTTGACCTTGGAAAGCTTGCCCCTCTCCCAATCCCTCCTATGATTCTTGCATATCTTTGAGGGAGAAGGTAGAGGAGATCTCGATCTACATTTCCACCAATCCATCTTCCTTCTTAGTGAGGGCAACTTAGTAGATCTTGATCTTGGAGTTTCTTGGTGTTTCTCCTCCATTGTTCTTCCTCTCTTATTCCCCCATAAGCATTTGTTGCTTTGTTGGAATTTGAGAGTGAAGGATTTGAGCACTTGTGCTCTTGCCATTTGCATCGGTTGCATCGGTTTGCTCTCTCCACGAGGATTCGTGGAAGTTGAAAGTTTGTGAGCTTGTTACTCTTGGGTCTTGGACCCTAGACGACTTGTGGTGTTCTTGGGAGCCTCCAATTGAGTTGTGGATGCGTGCCCCAAGATTGTGGTGACACCGAGAGCCTCCAATTGAGTTGTGGATGCGTGCCTCGGATTTGAAGGTTGCCAATAGTGGAAGGTGAACTAGGCCTTTGTGGCGGAAGTTCATCGAGAATAGGGGTGAGGCCTTTGTGGCGTTGAGTAGGCCTTCGTGGTGAGCTCACACCCCTCCAACGAGACGTACTCCCCTTTGTGGGAGGAACTCGGGAATACATCTTCGTCTCCGTGTGCCTCGGTTATTTCTATACCCGAGCTTTTTACTTATGCAATTTACATTGTGATAGCCTTCGAGCTTGAAGTTATATATCTTGCTATCACCTTGTTACTTGTCTTGCTTAGCATAAGTTGTTGGTGCATCTAGTTGGCCATAGAATATTTAGGTTGTATGCTTGTTAATTTAAACACCTAGTTTATTTCCGCATTTAGCAAGCCTTAACCGGAAAAGTTTTAATCGCCTATTCACCCCCCCCCCCTCTAGGCGACGTCGTTGTCCGTTCACCCTCCTCCTGGCGCAACAAGGACTCCTCCTCCCCCTTTGGTATGCATCCCTTTCCTCCAACCATAAAAGTACACCCAAGGCTAGTCATAATTTTGTGAGCAATCCTCTCTCTCCCTCTCTAGTATAATTAGAGGGTCTAATTAGAGCCCCTATATTTTAATTAGAGCTTCTTCTAATTGGGTTTTTGAGGTGTAATCTCCCAATTAGATCTAACTTCTATTTAATTTCTCTCTCTCATGTGTTGAGAACTCCACATTCATATACACCTGCGGCGTCTAGTCCTGAACGTCGAAGCACTGCAGAATTGCCCCCCGTATGTGTGCATACTCTCAGAGGGGTAACACGTGAGACCCTCACTCTGCTAGATCAAGGTGCTGGATATGGGCAGTCAGCAATATTCTCACCCATAGTCTTGTGCGTGAGGATCTTCTACAGACTTCATCGACATCGTGCTCAACATCTCTTCCGCTTTTACGGTGTTTGGTACACAATCTCGAGAACTAGATCTTGAAATTATTATTCACTTGTATCTTCCTAGCCAGATCTTGGCACTTGCGTAGCTTGCATGGCGAAAATTTAAAATCCTCGTACATGCAACCCAGTAGATAATAGCCCCGGGTACATGGTTCCCATGATGGCCTCTTGCGGGCGACTAGATACTTGATTTTCATACAACCTCCTGCTGGCGACCTGCGAGGAGGGACCCATGATGACCCAGAAGTATAGGGGATAGCAACAGCTTCGAGGGAAGTAAAACCTAAATTTATTGATTCGACACAAGGGGAGCCAAAGAATATTTATTAGCCTTAACAACTGAGTTGTCAATTCAGCTGCACCTGAAAGTAGACTTGCTCGCAGCAATTTATCAGTGGTAACAGTTTTATAGTAGCAGTAGAAAAAAAGTAACAACAGTAGTAAAATAGTAACAGCAGTAGCAATCGCGGAAAACAGCAGTATGGGAAGTACCATAGGCATAGAGGGAATGGATGGACGGGCGTTGCATGGATAACATAGGTCATGTAATAATCTAAACACGGACATTGCAGATAATAATATAAAGCATCAAACATGTAGGAAAACCATAGGAATGTGTTCCAATATAGTCATACATGCTCGCAATGAGAAACTTGCACACCATCTTTTGTCCTACTAGCCCGTGGCAGCGGGGCCTCTAGGGAAACTACTGGTAATTAAGGTGCTCCTTTTAATAAAGCACCAGAGCAAAGCATTAACACTCCGTGAACACACGTGATCCTCACATCACAACCATCCCCTCCGGTTGTCCCAATTTCTGTCACTTTGGGGCCTCGGGTTCCGGACAATGACATGTGTAAAACAACTTGCAGATATGATCAAGAAACATAATTGTACTCATGAAACAATAACATGTTCAGATCTGAGATCATGGAACGCGGGCCCTAGTGATAAGCATTAAGCATAAAAACTTGCAACAACGGTAGAAAACAGTAACAATGGATACTAGGTACTATGCCCTAACAATCTGGCATTATTACATGATCAATCTCATCCAATCCCTTCCATCCCTATTAGCTTATAGCGGTGTTTACTTACACATGGACGGGGAATCATGGATGGTTGATGGAGAAGAGGTGGCGGTGTCGATGGCGATGATCTGCTTCAAATCCCCGTCCCGGCAGGGCACCAAAACAAGAACTTCTGATCCCCGAATCGAGGTTCGGGGTGGCGGCGATGCTCTGTTGTGTTTTCTGTGGAATATGACGAACCCCCTCGCGTTTTAGGTTTATGGAGTCCGAGCGGGTGAGGGAGTGGCCCACACCACCAGGCGGCGCGACCAAGGGGGGCGCCGGGGGGTGGTGTGGACCCCTCCTGGCTCCTCTCCTGGCCTCCTTCTGGCTCCCGGGGTATTCTGGTGTTTTAGGACCAATGGGATCTTTTCTGGGCATTTTCCCGAAAATTGATTTTTCTGCACAAAAACAAGACACCAAGGTAATTCTGCTGAAAAGAGCGTCAGTCCGTGTTAGTGGTATCCAAAACTCACAAGTTTAGAAGAAAACAATAAGAAAAGTGTTCGGAAAAGGAGATACGTTTTGGACGTATCAACTCCCCCAAGCTTAGCTTATTGCTTGTCCTCAAGCAATTCAGTGACAACTGAGTGCGATAAAAGACTTTTACGAACACATTTGTTTCATATGATGTAAATATACTCATTACATGATCAAGTGCTGAGGCAAATCATAATAAGATGTATGGAAAATAAAAGTCACCCAGCAGTTATGCAAACCATGAAGAGATGCCAACAAACTAATAATATACAACATGAAGTATATCAATCTGCAAGATTGCAATGCTCATAATAGGGTATGATAAAGTGTACTCGCTTGCCCTTAATAGTGGAGCAAAACATAAATTCCAGGGCACCTCTGAAGTTCAAATCAAGACTAGAAATAAATATATCAAAGATACAAGCATCAAAGTTATACCACAATAAACCGTGTTTTGGGACAAGCACATTACACTAAGAATAACAGCCATGCTCTCAAGAAGATGCATAAAGCGAGAATGTGAAGACTCAACAGAAAAATAAAAGAAAGGCCCTTCGCAGAGGGAAGCAAGAATTAACTCATGTGCTAGATCTTTTTATTTTATCAAACAGAGGTATTGAAAACATTTTTAAGAGAGGTGTATGCTTATGTTAACGAATGGTAAACAGACAATACATTACGTCACAAGCCAACTAGACTTCACAAGAGCGGCTCCCATAGAAGGACGCATCTGGGTAGAATGTCATCCCTCTTTCTCTTTTGTTTACACAATTATGCTTTGACTGATAAATTAGGGGAAAAAAGAGTGAAGAGAATTTGTTGTAATTTGGGGCTAGGCACCCCGTTGCCGACTCTTCTATCATTGGATAAGCGGATGAAGCCACTAGTCCAGGGTGTGAAATCCAATCAACAAGTGAGATAAAGATCCTCTATTTACATCCTCATGAGCTAAAATAGGGGCACAAAACAGGAATAATTTTTCGAAGGTTTTAAAGGTAGCACACGAGAAATTTACTTGGAGTGGCGGTTAACTACCACATATATAGGTATGTATGGTGGACACATTTGGAAAACTTTGGTTTCTGGGAGTTGGATGCGCGAGTAGAGCTCATACTCAGTATAGGTGAAGGCTATCAATAGACGGGGAGCGACAATCAAGAGAGCAACAACTGTCATAATCATGCTTGCGACAATTTTTTTTTAACTAGGGCATAAAAATGATACAAATATTTTGAGGCAAAATAAATCATCGAGGCTTTAGTGACTTTTGTTTTCAGTCATAGCATGTGTGAGCATGTGCCAAGTCGATTCAAGCGAAACAATCAGAGGGAGATACCACAATGTCATACCCTTCTATGAATAGAACAATGCAAGCAAACATGCATACAACATGCTATCTTATATTAATAAGTTGGAACTTACACGTGAGAGCACGAACTACCAAGCATCAATTAAATAACATACACCTTACATGAACGGACTAAGCATGTTCACATGATGAGTATATATACAAAAATAAAACAAATAGAGTTCATACCTGATGCGTCATAAACGTATCCTTAATTTCTAATGTTCCATGTTGTTTTCTTGTTGTTTCCCACATGTTTTCCTTACACTTTATGTCATTTTTATCGATTTCCCGGGACTAACCTATTGACAAGATGCCACAGAGTCAGTTCCTGTTTTCTGTTGTTTTTAATTTCAGAAAAGTTGTTCTGGAAATATTCTCGGAATTGGACGATTCGAAAGCTAGAAGTCTTAGAAGTCCCGGAAGCATCCAGAAGTCCCGAAGAGCCCTGGAGGGGGGCCACAGGGTGGACACACCATAGGATGGCGCCACCACCCCCTGGCCGCGCCACCAGGTGGTGTGGGCCCCTTGACCATCCCCCGGCATCGCCCTTTCGCCTATATATACACTCCCCGATGCATAAACCCTAGAAGAATCGACCTTTTCCACAAAATACATCTGTATCTCCGCCGCCGCCGCCGACAAGTTTCGGGGGACAGATCTCTGTTCTGGCACCCTGCCGGGACGGGGAAGTGCCCCTGGAACCCATCTCCATCGACTCCACCACCATCTCCATCGTTGTTGCTGTCTCCTATGATGAGGAGGGAGTAGTTCACCCCTAAGGCCGAGGGCTCTACCGGTAGCTATGTGGTTCGTCTCTCTCTCCCATGGTGTGATCTATATGTATCATGAGCTTTGTAATATATTTGAATTCATAGATGTTACTCTTCATCTTTTGCCACTCAAGTGTTTTTGTTATGAGATCTCTGTAAACACTTTGATCACGGTGTAAAGGTGACAGTGTGTGCACCGGGTGGTTTAGCATGATATTTATATCTTGTGTTGGATGACCCTATGAAATTGTGGAGTTTGCTTAGTACCTTCTAGGGCGCTCATAGGGACATCGTGGGGTTAACTAGACATGGGAATACAAACATGAGGAGTGATGTTAGAGCCCTACGCAATGAAGTGGTGTTCGTTGTTCGACCGGAGAGTGGTTCGGAGTAGCATAGTGAAGAGAGATATTTATGCATTCAATTATGTGATCATTGTTGAGAGTGTCCACTAGTGCAAGTAGGATCCCTAGGCCTTGTTTCCAAGCATCGAAACACCGTTTTCCGCATGTTCTGCTACATGTTTGCTTGCTGCCATATTTATTTCAGATTGCTATTATTACTTATAACCATCCATATTACTCGCATTTCACTATCACTTCGCCGAACTAGTGCACCTATATACCTGACAAGTATATTGGGTGTGTTGGGAACACAAGAGACTTCTTGTATCTTAATTCCAGGGTTGCTTGAGAGGGATATCTTTGACCTCTACCTCCCTATGTTCGATAAACCTTGGGTGATCCACTTAAGGGAAACCTGCTACTGTTCTACAAATCTCTGTACTTGGAGGCCCAACACTGTCTACAAGAATAGAAGCGTGCGCAGACATCAATACCAGCCTCTCACCTGGAATGTCGTAAATCATCATTACTACTCTTCACTTGTGGATTGAATAATATAGAGTGATAATCAAGCTCCAATGGAGAAATGGAAGTCCGGTGAACTCTGCAACAAACTTTACAAAATCAAAAAAGAACAACAAATATTTTTGGGTTTTCAAATTAAAACAATAACAGAAAGAAGCAAGCAAACAAAGCAAAATATGTTTGGATTTTTGAATACTAAACCGAAATAAGAAAGAAAGCAAACCAACTAAAGGAACTAAAGAAGCAAACACAGAGAAATAACAGAAATATTTTTGGTCTTTTTTGTGTTTTGGAATAAAGGAACGAAACGATAAAAACAAAGAGAAACGAAAGAAGCGAAAGAAAATGAAAACAAAAAAAGAAACAAAAATATGGATATACAAAGAACCGACCGAACATGATATACAAATGAGTGTGATGTCGGTATACCTCCCTCAAGCCTAGGCTTTTGGCCTAAGTGGAGATCAATCACGACGCGGGAAATATCCCCACTGTGGTGGGTCATCCCTCGCATGGTCGTACTTAGGCGCCCAAGAGGAAGATGAAGCAGCGGCCGCATAGTCATAACCGGCTGCTGGTACAGGATCCCTTTGGTGTCGAAGGGCTGGACGAATTCACTATTATCCCCTCTACGGCATCCTCCCCTTGGTGGGTGTGGTGCTCAATGTATGTCTCCAGCTCACTCTCGAAAAGCATCCATCCTTGCCTGTCATTAAGATTAAATAAAAGAGGTGCAGGCAAAAGTACTTTTCTAACAGTTTTAGTCACTCTCCACCTTGATTGCTTATAGAAGGTTATTTCAAAAGATAAATTGTGCAAGTGAGCATGGGTAGAAAGAAACTTATGTTGAACCATGGAAACAAGGTCCAACCTCTCTAAAGGAAACTCCAGGTCTAAAGGGTGTGGCTCCAAACCATGCAAAACTAGCAAGCGCGAAGGAATAAGACCTCCACAAATTCCGCCCTTCTCACGGTTAAGCGAGAGACAGTAAGAAATTAAAGCACCAAATTTATAAGACTTATCACGTCTTAAGGCAGCTGAAATAAATGCCAAATCATAAATAGATAGCTTGTTGGCAGTTTTTCTAGCTAACACACATTTAGAAATGAAATAAGCAAAGTATTGAATGCTAGGGAGTTGGATTTCCCGTATTTTATCAGTTTCCCCTGTGAAGCTTCTGCCTTGACAAATCTCCTCATATAATTCCAGCAATGGTTTAGGCTGCCCTCCTATCTTCTCGCATGAACCCCACTCTGGTACCTTGATAGCTGCACAAAAATCACTGAAAGGCAAGTTTACAACTTTATTGTAAATTTTATAGTGGACCATAGGGTTAGTTGAGGACCATTTAAAATGAAAATCCTGCACCAAAGACATAGTTAGTTTCACATGTTGGATAGGTTCATCCTCAATGAAACGGTCCAACCCTGCATTGTGCACAAGGGTATTGAAATCCTGCAGAATTCCAGTAATCCGCATGAATTCCTGACATGGATAAATCGATGGAACACTCTTTCTTCATGGTGCACGAGCATGATCTCATGCAACTCCAACTCATGCTGGTTTAGTTGATGTACATTGTGCTCCATCTCTGAAATTTTTCAACAATCATCACAAAAATTAATTTCAAGCAACTATAAGGTGGAAACTACCATAGGGACTTATAGGAGAGCTAAACATACATCAAAATTACATTATTTCTATTCAAATCAAGCATGCAAACTCACATAAGCTGTCACTTACAGTACCAAAATACTCAAGAAATACTCCACTAAACAAAATTCTACTTGGATAATCGGAGGAGTCACATACCGGAGAGCAAATGCACCAAATTTCAGCACAAAAGATGGGCTGAGCAAAGAGATCGAAATTTTTTGAGGAAGAACGACAAGAACTCGGGTTCCAGGAAATGTGTTGAGTTTGGGAGGTGAGAGAGGGAACTTTGGCAGGGGAAAGAGTTAGTGGGGGCCCAGGGGGCCCACAACATGTGCTGGCGCCACCGGGGGTTGGTCGTGCCACCCCATGGTGTGCCTGACTGGTGGGTCCCCCTGGGGCCTCCCAGGTGGCTCTCTGCCTCATGTTTTACGTAAAAAATTATTATAATTTTTCTGAATTTTTTCTGAATTTTTCGAGAAACTTTATTATTGAGATATTCCCAGAATTTTAATAATTAATAAAAACCAGAAAAACAACAGTGGCAAGGTGAAAAAAAACCAAAACCAGAACTATAGAGGTTCTATGACACTCCAATGGAAAAATATCCAAAGAAAACAAAGGTGGAAATGATGAAAACAAAAGTATGGGTGGTGAAAACATGCATAACCACAGTAATCAGAGTGAAAACATGAATATGGATGATGGAAAACATGATTGTACTCAAGTAGCAAGGTGATAATAGAAGTAAACATGGTGAAAACATAATGGGGAAGGTGAAACATAGTCAAAACATTGTCCTCTTCATTTAAAATCATTTTATTAACAAGTGTGATCAAGCCTTGTTCCCAGAACAATTTTCATATGAAGCAAAACTTTGCTAATCACTAAATAATTATATTACCTCAACCTTGATAGACATAGTCCCAATCATAATAATTTCATATTCTTTTGTTGGTACTGGAATGGGACAATAAAATTCTCCAATCTTGATGGTATCAATATTTTCAATTGAATTTAAAACATATCTTCTATCAATCTTCTTGGGAAAATAAACAGTATGCTCTTTATCATTAACATTAAAAGTTACTGATGCATGTAAAATGCATAGATGAATTTTTCATATTTTCACATGGTTTTCTATTACATATTGCATCATATAAGGGTATAATTCAATGTTTTATAGTATTTTGGGGTTAAATTACAAAGTCCCCCAACTTTTATGGAATTAACCCTGCCTGTCAGAAACCCCGTTTTCTATATTTTTGACGTTTCAGGGGGAAAACTTCCGCGAAATCACCTGAAAATCTGCGGTGTCATTTTTTTGGAAGGAGAAGACTTGCGGGCGAAGGATCCACGAGAATTGGGCAAGGAGGCCCAAAAGAGGACCCTCCACGCGGCCAGATTCCTTGGCCGCGTGAGAGGCCCCCTTTTGGCCCATGTGGCCCCAATTCCTTCCATCTTCGACTTACCGACTCCGTCTTGACCTAAAACCGACTATAAAAAGGGTCCCCCGTACCCTTACGGAGAGGGGCGCCGCCGAAACACTGAAACACCGAAACAGAGACCAGAAGTTCCAGATTGGAGGGGGAAAACTCTAGCGGGGCGCCGCCGGTGTGATCTCCTACCCCTCCAACGTCATCTCCATCGACATCTCCATGAAGAGGGAGTAGTCCACCCCAGGGCTATGGGTTTGTGGAAGTAGCACTTGTATCTCTCTCTTTATGTGCTTCACTAATTAGATCCGTATGAGCTGCCTCACATGATTACGGGCACCGTTGTAATTCCTATGTGGTGGATCTTTTCTATGAGTTATTGAATCTGAGATTGCAGTTGTTTCTCTTGAGTTATTTGAGTAGATGTATCTTATGTACCCCGTTCTTATTTTCTAGCTTTGATCAATCTAGTTCTTGAGAGCGTGTGTGGGGTGATGGGTGCATTAGTTGGAGTAACGGGGGGTGGCTAGTGCTGTGAAAGTGACAGAAGTTTAGTGATCCACTTAGGTTTTGTTAAACCTTTCTTAGTTACCTCATTAGGGATAAAAAGGAGTACCTTGTTACCGGGGATTTGAAGTGACACTAATCAATCTCCATGACTAGATCTAGCAAGTTCTTACTTCAACTTCATGTCACATTGCTTAAAGCTATACTCTGGTTTTTCCTTAATTATCGAGGTGTTATGATTTATTTCGCATCTTGGCGGAGTATAAGAGGGATCAATATGACCGTAGAGTTCTCTATGCTAAGACGTGATGCCCATATGAAAGTACTCAATGTTAAACATGTTATTGTAATCTCACATGTAATTCTTTATGTCCACCGTCTACCACTTTATTTGAGAGAATGCAAGTGTGAAACCATGAACCCCGGTCCTATTTTAATTATAAGAAAACACTCTAGTTACTTTGCTGCAATTTACTTTACTTGCACTTTACTTTACTTACATCTCCAATTCGAATTTACATTATCTCCATCACCACCTGCATCACAAAAATACAAAAACAATCCATTGCATATTTATTTTCTCATTTGCATTTAGTAGTAGATTTAATTATTGCACATTTACTTTCAGTTTTGCATTGCAACTTAGAAGTCTCACACCTTGTGCTTGACAACCACTTGGTGAGGTTGAGGGCACAAAATTCTCCACTTGTTTGCAGGATCCTGGAGGAAGCTTGGAAGACAACTACTGAAATACTGGCTCCCCAAGAGTTCGATATAAACCCTCGAGTCACCCTCGTGGGGAAGAAGGCTTGCCACTAGCTACACACTCTGCACTTGGAGTCTCAACCTAGCCATCAAGCGTTTTTCTGGCGCCGTTGCCGGGGAGCCATAGGTGAAGGAGTTGTCCAAGGGAGCTCACAAGAAGTCTTCATCACAAACAAGGTGTGCAAACACCTAAGCTTGGGGAGGTTGCACCTACGTGAGTACCGTCCTTTCTATCTCCACCTTCTTTCAAGTAGATTGTTTTGTTTCTTGTCTTGTTTTTGTTTTTGTTTTGTTTTTTGTTTTTGTTTTTGTTTTGTCTTGAATATTTTATTTTAGTTTGCATTTTAGTTTTGCATTTAGTTATCTAGTTTATTTTAGTATTTCGAATTTGCCTAGTTACTTTACTTTTCAGTTTTGCATAAAAAATTAAAAACTACATAAAAACTGTTAAAATGGGTGATAGAACTAAATTAAATGACTACACAAATACACCCAATGACCAATTCATTGCTAGGCCAATTACTACACCTGAAATACAAGCTGAAAGCTATGAAGTAAGTCCTAGTTTATTGAATTTAATTACTAGAGAGCAATTTGGTGGTAGTGCTATGGAGGATGCCTCTATGCATCTTCATGATTTCATGGAAATATGTGATATGCAAAAATTTAAAAATGTGGAAAGTAGTGTTTTAAAACTGAAATTATTTCCTTTTTCACTTAGAGGAAAGGATAAAGAATGGTTACTTTCACTACCTACAGCTAGTATAAAGTCTTGGGATGATTTAAAAGAAGCTTTAATTAAGAAATATTATCCTCCCGTTAAAATTTTGCAAAATATGAATAATATCCTCTCATTTAGGCAAAATGATAATGAACATGTAGCCATGGCATGGGATAGAATTAAATTAATGCTTAGAACATGCCCATCACATGGAGTAAATGAATGGACCATACTACACTCTTTTTATAATGGTCTAAACTACATGTCTAGAAATATACTTGATTCTGCTGCTGGAGGTGCCTTTATGAGTAAAACTGTAGGTGAGGCTAAGAGCATATTAGAAAGCATATTGAAAAATTATAGTCAATGGAATACTGAAAGAGCACCCAATCCCACTAAGAAAATAAACTCAATTGAAGAAACCAATGATTTGTCTTCTAAAATGGACACTATTCTTGCTTTTATTAATAAACAAAATATGGAGAATGTGCCTTTGCAGGAGCTAGTTGGTAGTAATTCTGAAAGTGTGGATGTTAATTTTGTTAGGAATTATGGTAGAAATGGTTTTGGTAATGCTTACAATTCATATAGTAAACCTCCTTATGTGCCAAATAAACCTTTTGTTCCATATCCTAATGCTAATGAAAATAAGTGGAAGCCTTCTAGTGAAATTTCTGAATCTAATAAATTGCTTATGGAACAAGTTGCTAGTCACAATGCTACGATACATGAGTTAAATAAGTCTATTGCATCCATTAGTAGTGATATTAAAGGATTGCGACTTCAATCTTCGAATTTAGATAAAGCATTGTCAAAATTAGCTGATAATCAAGCAACTCTATTAAGCATGTCAGCAGGAAAGCCACAAGCACAACCTAGTGCAGGAATGAATTCTATTACTATTGCTGCTCCTATTATTGAAAATATTGATCATATTGCTAAGAATACAAGTGAGCATGTCCCTACTAGCTTAGAAGAAACTTTGAATGAAATAGTGAAGTACCCTGAATATTTACTTCCATATATGTCTTTTCTTGCTAGCAAAGATGAAATTAGTCCTCATGAATCAAGCATGCTAGCTAAATTAGAGAGTAAAGTAGAGGAAATTATGATGCTTACTGAAATTAAGGATCCATTGCTTGATTTAGAAAAAAGTAGGTTGCAAGAACTTATTGCTACTCTACAAAAATTTGCTAGTGATCTCACTATAAATGTTAATCAACGTGGCTTTGGATCTTATATTGCTAATCATGTCTTGCAAGAAAAAATTGCTAGGTACAATAATGAGGCCATGATACCTCCTAAGCTTTGGGATGCATGTATCCCCAAGGTTCTAGTTTCAATTGGAAAAGAAATTCACCATGCTATGTTAGATCTAGGTTCTAGTGTATCGGTACTCTCTAAAGAATTATATGAATTGCTAGAACTAGAAAATTTAGAAAAATGCTCAAGTGAATTTGTCCTTGCTGATAACTCTACTAAACATGCTGTAGGACAAGTAAAAGATGTTATGATTGAATTGCACATGACTTTCGTACCCGTTGATTTCATGATTATGGATATGGGGGATAAATCCCCTAGTCCTATTATTTTGGGTAGACCTTTTCTTCGTACTACAGGTGCAATCATAGACTCCAAGGAAGGGAATGTCAAGTTTAAGTTCCCTCACAAGAAAATCATGGAGCACTTCCCAAGGAAGAGGGGCACGCTGAAGATCAAGCTCCCTCATGAGCTTTATCCCTCTTCATTATCAAGTAAGTAAAGCCTAGCTATATGGCTATACAGAAAGCGATTTACGGGAGGCAACCCGGTTGTTTTTGTTTGGATTTTCCTAGTGTCCTCTTGCTGTCTCAAGATATTAGTTTTTTTGTTTTAATTCTGGAGT
The DNA here is from genome assembly GCA_028641055.1 of Alopecurus myosuroides. Taxonomy (NCBI): domain Eukaryota; kingdom Viridiplantae; phylum Streptophyta; class Magnoliopsida; order Poales; family Poaceae; genus Alopecurus; species Alopecurus myosuroides. Next base: position 238,346,377 of record CM054057.1, on the reverse strand, counting down.
TTTCAATAAAGAGTCAAGTCAAACCCATTTGGACTTATAAGTTGCTATCCTAGTGCATGAAATTTCCGTTTCAGCACGAGTCTACACACCGTATGATTTTACGTTTTTTATTGGTATGTCGGATTGAGCTAATTTTTTAGTATGTTCTGCAACTTTTCGTCCTCTGTAAGAAAAAAAATTGTCTTAATTTTTTGACGAGTCTAGATTAGGGGAAAACGCTCGTTTTTCTTCTGCTGCTTTTCTGGACAGATTCTGGCTTCTTTTGTTTTATGCACTCTTTGGGCTTGGGAATCGAATTTCCATGATTCTTTCAAGCAAGAGTGTGAACATACAACATAATGAACCTTATTGTCTATCTACTGGAGCATTTGATTTGGAATTTTGCACAGCAAGCATGTGATTTGTTTGTCCTTGCTAATCTCACCCCACAGAAAAAGAATGGGAGAAACATGTTTTGTGAAGTTTTTTCACAGGCAATAGAGGAGCTGCGCCTCAAGACATCCAAGAATGGTGAAAGCCATAAGATTGGGGATGTGATGAACACCCCACTGGAGCTACACTCTTTTGGTTAGCACACGTCTACTTTCTGTTTTTCTAAGCAAAGCATTTATCGTAGAGACTTGAAGCGTCTAGTTTTTGTTTTTATTTTTGTTTTGATAAGACCACCACCATAATTTTATATGAGAGTGAGCTACTAGAATTTGGGATTGGAATGTATTGGATGCTAGTATTATGACTTGGAATAGGGATGCCATGGTTTATTTGAAGAGCTACATATGTTTGCATGATTTATAGGCTTTTTATGTGTAGACATTTGCAATAATGTTGTCTTGAGCTATCTCTTATTCATGTCCTTGATGTTAACTGTTGCTTTATTTAGTTTGTTATGAAATGAGTAGTTCTATGGACATATGCATGCATAGTAGCTGGTCAACTATCTCCCTCTTGCTAGCCCAAAAATTTAAAAATTCCAACAAGTAAAAACTTGTTTCCAACACTCCTTAGCCAAGTATTTCCAGTGAGTCCACCATATCTTCCCATTAGCTTCATTGCTATTCCAAGTATGTTCACCATGTTATTGTGTTATTTATGTTCTAAATTAAGATATTCACTTTATTAATTGTCATGGGTTGAACTTGGGATAGGACTCTCACGAACTTTTGAAGGCACACTTTACTTTTTATGCATCTAATAAACATGACCCAATAATGGGAGCCACAGGTTTTGCGTTTGACAAGTGTGTGGTTGGGAGCTAGCTATAAACGTGTATGACCGGAAAGCTTTCAACATTGCACAAAAAAAAATTACATTTGGTTGATATCATGTACTTTTGTTTTTGGACTTCTGCCATGCCGAAATGAAATAGAGGAATAGTAAGTTTTGATGAGTAAGTATCTATATGACTAGAGAAACGTATTGGGCCGCTAACCCAAGCCATGCTTTATCATGGTGGAAATTTACTTACAGCTTGAGTGACTCTACAACACATCCTATAATAGAATAAGAAGCTATGCATAATAGTGAATGAAAATAAAAAGGATGATGAGTCTACTCCGTTTGTTCATCTTGTCATTGTAACATGGGCTTGTTTCCATGTAATGGGGCAAGAGGTATCTCTTTGCGGTTCTCTATGATGTCATTAATACTTATTATGATTGTACAAAGCTTATTAGGAATCTTAAGTTGAGTAATCATGGAGTAGGTTTTCACACTCACGGGGCATGAGGCTTTCAACCACCTTGTCATTCTCATTACTTCAATACTCACAATTTTAAGATGCTAGTGATAAAGGGGCAATGAGAGTCCTAGATCAATGGATACCACATTTCAATTAGTAATTTTAGTTGAATAATTTAGAGGCTAAATAAGACTTGATCATGTATTACCTATACTCAATTTTCTCCAAAGTGTCCACCATATTTTCTATTCTCCATTATGCTATTCTTTGACCAATATAGGATTTTATTTTTCATTTGTGTATGCATTTGGTCCATAGTGCTTTTATTTCATTATACACTTTGTGAACTTTCATGAAGCATCTTTGCTTGCATATTTGATATTTCTTACAACATGAATTGTATATTGCTACTCATTTCTAGTATTAATCATTTGATTATATGTAGCATGAATAATCCTCCTTGATATCCCATGATTGTTTCAATATGCAAAACCCATCTTAGTTTTATCACCTTCATACTCGAGGACGAGCATGGGTTAAGCTTGGGGATGTTGATGCATGTAAAATGCATAGATGAATTTTGCATATTTTCACATGGTTTTCTATTACATATTGCATCATATAAGGGTATAATTCAATGTTTTATAGTATTTTGGGGTTAAATTACAAAGTCCCCCAACTTTTATGGAATTAACCCTGCCTGTCAGAAACCCCGTCTTCTATATTTTTGACGTTTCAGGGGGCAAACTTCCGAAATCACCTGAAAATCTGCGGGGGTCATTTTTTTGGAAGGAGAAGACTTGCGGGCGAAGGATCCACGAGAATTGGGCAAGGAGGCCCAAAAGAGGACCCTCCACGCGGCCAGATTCCTTGGCCGCGTGAGAGGCCCCCTTTTGGCCCCTTTGGCCCCAATTCCTTCCATCTTCGACTTACCGACTCCGTCTTGACCTAAAACCGACTATAAAAAGGGTCCCCCGTACCCCTACGGAGAGGGGCGCCGCCGAAACACCGAAACACCAAAACAGAGACCAGAAGTTCCAGATTGGAGGGGGAAAACTCCGGCGGGGCGCCGCCGGTGTCATCTCCTACCCCTCCAACGTCATCTCCATCGACATCTCCATGAAGAGGGAGTAGTCCACCCCAGGGCTATGGGTTTGTGGAAGTAGCACTTGTATCTCTCTCTCTATGTGCTTCACTAATTAGATCCGTATGAGCTGCCTCACATGATTACGGGCACCGTTGTAATTCCTATGTGGTGGATCTTTTCTATGAGTTATTGAATCTGAGATTGCAATTGTTTCTCTTGAGTTATTTGAGTAGATGTATCTTATGTACCCCGTTCTTATTTGCTAGCTTTGATCAATCTAGTTCTTGAGAGCGTGTGTGGGGTGATGGGTGCATTAGTTGGAGTAACGGGGGGTGGCTAGTGCTGTGAAAGTGACAGAAGTTCAGTGATCCACTTAGGTTTTGTTAAACCTTTCTTAGTTACCTCACTAGGGATAAAAAGGAGTACCTTGTTACCGGGGATTTGAAGTGACACTAATCAATCTCCATGACTAGATCTAGCAAGTTCTTACTTCAACTTCATGTCATATTGCTCAAAGCTATACTCTGGTTTTTCCTTAATTATCGAGGTGTTATGATTTATTTCGCATCTTGGCGGAGTATAAGAGGGATCAATATGACCGTAGAGATCTCTATGCTAGGACGTGATGCCCATATGAAAGTACTCAATGTTAAACATGTTATTGTAATCTCACATGTAATTCTTTATGTCCACCGTCTACCACTTTATTTGAGAGAATGCAAGTGTGAAACCATGAACCCCGGTCCTATTTTAATTATAAGAAAACACTCTAGTTACTTTGCTGCAATTTACTTTACTTGCACTTTACTTTACTTGCATCTCCAATTCGAATTTACATTATCTCCATCACCACTTGCATCACAAAAACATTTGCATTTAGTAGTAGATTTAATTATTGCACATTTACTTTCAGTTTTGCATTGCAACTTAGAAGTCTCACACCTTGTGCTTGACAACCACTTGGTGAGGTTGAGGGAACAAAATTCTCTACTTGTTTGCAGGATCCTGGAGGAAGCTTGGAAGACAACTGCTGAAATACTGGCTCCCCAAGAGTTCGATATAAACCCTCGAGTCACACTCGTGGGGAAGAAGGCTTGCCACTATCTACACACTCTGCACTTGGAGTCTCAACCTAGCCATCAGTTACCTTTCCTTGATTGCAATCAATAACATCCCCTGTAGTGTTAAGAAAAGTTCTCCCAAGAATAATAGACATATTAGCATCTGATACGTCTCCAACGTATCTATAATTTCTGATGCTCCATGATCATATTTTGCCAATTGCTATTTGTTTTCTCCCTTATTTATAGCATTTTAATAGTTTTCCGGTACTAACCTATTAACAAGATGCCAAGTGCCAGTTCCCTGTTTTCTGCTGTTTTTGGTTTCAGAAAAGTTGTTCTCAAAACATTCTCGAAATTGGACCCCACAAAGAGGAGTCGAAGAGGGGCAACAGGGGGGTCACACCATAGGGTGACATGGGTCCCCCTGGCCGCGCCACCTATAGGTGTGGGCCCCTTGGAGCTCCACCGCCTTTGCCCTTTCGCCTATTTAAGCCCCCCGTATGGAAAACCCTAAACACCTGATAAAAAATCTCCGAAAAGTTCCACAGCCGCCGTCACCGTCAACCCTAGACCAGGGGGGTTCTGAAGCTGTTTTCGGCACCCTGCCGGAGAGGAGATCATCACCGGTGGCTTCTACATCACCATGCCTGCCTCCGGAGTGAGGCGTGAGTAGTTCATCCTTGGACTACGGGTTCGTAGCTGTAGCTAGATGGTTGTTTTCTCCTCATATGCCTCCATGTTTAGATCCCGTGAGCTGCCTATCATGATCGAGAATGATCTTATGTAATTCTATATGCTGTGTTTGCTGGGATCCGATGAATATTGGTCTTATGCCAAGTTGATTATATTCTTTATTTGCATATGCTATTTGTGATCTTGCATGCTTTTCGTTGCTAGTGGTTACTCTGGCCAAGTAGTTGCTAGTGACTCCAAGAGGGAGTATTTATGCTCGATAGTGGGTTCATGCCTTCTTTTCGCCTTGCTCGAGTGACAGAAACGTGAAGGGGGAGGATGTGCTGTTGTCATTAGGGAGAAAACAGCGGTGAGAGTGCCCGTGTGCATCATAATTGCTTACATTACACACTTTGTTTAATGCAATTATCTGTTGCTTGCAACTTAATATCTATGGGGGTTCGGATGATAACATGAGGGTGTATTATTAGTCATAGATGAAGATGGATGTCGGTCTATGTATCTTTATGTAATGCCTGCACTAAATATCATAGTAATCTTCATGTCATATTGTGCACTCTGGTGCAACCTCTGTTTGTCAATTGCCCAGCTGTAATTTGTTCACCCAGCATGCTAACTTTTATGGAGAGACACCACTAGTGAAACTATGAACCCCGGTCCATTTTCTACACTGTTAAACAAACCACAACAATTTCCTGCTTTCTTTACTTACTGCAAGCATACACTATTTTCCACACTATACGTCTAATCTTTGTTTTCAGCAAGACCGGTGAGATTGACAACCTCACTGTACCATTGGGGAAAAGTATTTTGGTTGTGTTGTGTGCAGGTTCCACGTTGTTGCTGACAACGGTGAAGCGCCCGCACCACCGTCAGTGGCATCAACCTTCCGAAGGTCCTTTTTCTCCTACTGGATTGATAACCCTGGTTCTTAACTAAGGGGAAAACTCCTACCGCTGTGCTCATCATACACTCCTCTTGGGGTTCCCAACAAAGTGCATCATCATCTTCAGGCATTTCCAACACAACAAAGTCGGTTAATATCAAACAACTAGTAGCAACTTGAACATGAACATTCCCACATATAACAACAGGAATAGCAGTAGATTTATCAGCCATATTGCAAAGATATATATCAGTGTGTACCAAATTTTCAAGAGAGAGTCTCTTATAAAGACAGAGAGGAATAACACTCACTCCAGCTCCCAAGTCACATAAAGCAGTTCTAACATAATTATTTTTAATAGAACAAGGGATAGTAGGAATACCAGGATTTCCAAGCTTCTTTGGAACCTTTCCATTGAAAGAGTAATTAGCAAGCATAGTGGAAATTTCCTCATTAGGAATTTTCCTTTTGTTAGAGACAATATCTTTCATATATTTAGAATAAGGAGGCAGTTTAATAGCATCAGTCAAAGGGATTTGCAAAAACAGAGGTTTCATCCATTCACAAAACTTGTTATAATGTTATTCTTCCTTTGATTTGTGTTTCTTATTAGGAAAAGGCATTGCTTTTTGTACCCAAGGCTCTCTTTCATTACCATGTTTATTAGACATGAAATCCTCCTTAGTATACTTTGTAGTTTTAGTTTGGTTTTCGGGTTCAGTTACAGGTTCTTTTTTATCACAAGCATCATTTTTATCATTACCACTTTCAGTTTCAGCATCAGAAACAGACATACTATTAGGATCTTTAGCAGGTTCAGGAGATTCTACAATATTTTTACGTCTCTTCTTCTTTTTCTTAGAAGGAGAACTATTATTTTTAGGTTGCTGAGAATCTTGTTCAATTCTTTTATGATGTCCTTCAGGATACAAGGGGTCCTGAGTAGAAACACCACTTCTAGTAATTATTTCACAAACATGTTTATCTCTAGAAGCATTAGCTAGCATATCTCTTTGCACTTTAGTAAGTTGATCAATTTGAGTTTGAACCATTTGAAAATGTTTAACAAGCATTTTAACATAATTAGAGGTTCTCTCAATAATACCATGCAAATTATCAATAGCTCTAGTGTTTTCCATAAGATGGTTTTGCACTCTCCTATTAAAGTTGTCTTGCTTAACAACATAATTATCAAATTCATCTAAGCATTGATCATGTGGTTTAGAATAGGGAATATCTCTATTATCAAAGTATTGGAGAGAGTGTAGCTCAACAGTTGATGGATGATGAATAGGCTTACATAATTCTTCTATAGGAGGTAAATTCTTCACATCTTCAGATTTAATACCCCTCTCTTTAAGAGATTTCTTGGCTTCCTTCATCACTTCATCATTTAATTAAATTATCCCTCTCTTCTTGGGTGATGGTATTGGTGTTGGCTCTGGTGTAGGTGTAGGCTCAGGTATATTCCAATCATCATTATTTTTGTCTATTTTAGCCATTAATTGCTCAACTTCTTCTAGAGTTCTTTTCCTGAAAACACAACCAGCACAACTATCCAGGTATGTCCTAGATTCAATAGTTAGTCCATTATAAAATATATCCAGGAGCTCATTTTTAGGTAATGGGTATCCAGGGCTAGCTCTTATTAAAAAACAAAACCTTGTCCAAGATTCAGGCAATTTTTCTCCTTCAATTTGCTCAAAGTTAAAGATGTCCTGCACAGCAACATGTTGGGCACTAGGAGGAAAATATTTCTGAAAGAAAGCATTAACCAAATCCATAGGATCAGTAATACACCCAGGTGACAGTTGTTAAACCAAGTTTTAGCTTCATCTTTCAATGAAAAAGGGAATATCTCGGTAACAAAATAAGTACACAGTTTAGTACCATCAGAAAAGAAACTACTCAAAGATGAAAGCTAATTCATGTGTTCCATAGCACTTTTACTTTCTGTTCCACAAAAAGGATCCTTCTCAACAATATATATATATATATATAAGATAAATCTAAAGAGATATCATAATCCTTGTCTATAATGTGTATGGGAGATGTGGCAAACTTAGCATCAAGAGAAGATTTATATTTCACAGCATGTCTTGCAAGAAGACTCTTAAGAGCACTTGCACCAGTAGTAGCACGAGCTTCTTCAATAAAATCATCATGAAGTTCAATATAGGTTTCATCAAGATCATCAATAAGCTCGGTTGAATTAACAGGTGTACCAATATTTTCAACAGAAATTTCAGCATTTTTAATTTGTTTGGATCTAGCAATAGTAGCATCTAGGAAAGGAGAACCAGTATCATCAAGCACAGTAGAAGCATCATCATAAGTATCAGAAACATTCTCAGACTCACCAGAAGTAAAAGTGTGTGTAGCATGTGGTGGAGTAAGAAGCTTACTCATAACAGACGGTGAATCAAGAGCAGCAGAGGTGTTCAAAGTTGTACCTCTTCTTGTAGTGGATGGTAATATAGAAACTTTTCCATCACGAGTCTTGCCCAAGATGAATGGATTGTACCAAACAATATCATGATCAAGTGGGAAAATAAATAAAGCTATGCTCCCCGGCAACGGCGCCAGAAAATAGTCTTGATGACCCACAAGCATAGGGGATCGCAACAGTCTTCCAGAGAAGTAAACCCAAATTTATTGATTCGACACAAGGGGATCCAAATAATATTTATTAGCCTTAACAACTGAGTTGTCAATTCAGCTGCAACTGAAAGTAGACTTGCTCGCAACAATTTATGAGTGGTAACAATTTTATAGCAGCAGTAGAAATAAAATAACAGTAGTAGTAAAATAGTAACATCAGTAGCAATCGCGGAAAACAACAGTATGGGAAGTACCGTAGGAATAGAGTGAATGGATGGATGGGCGTTGCATGGATAACATAGGTTATGTAATAATCTAAACACGGGCATTGCAGTTAACAATATAAAGCATTAAACATGTAGACAAACCATAGGCATGTGTTCCAATATAGTCATATGTGCTCGCAATGAGAAACTTGCACAACATATTTTGTCCTACCAGCCCGTGGCAGCGGGGCCTCTAGGGAAACTACTGGTAATTAAGTTTCTCCTTTTAATAAAGCACCGGAGCAAAGCATTAACACTCTGTGAACACACATGATCCTCACATCACAACCATCCCCTCCAGTTGTCCCAATTTCTGTCACTTTGGAGCCTCGGGTTTCGGACAATGACATGTGTAAAACAACTTGCATATATGATCAAGAAACATAATTATACTCATAAAACAATAACATGTTCAGATCTGAGATCATGGCACTCAGGCCCTAGTGACAAGCATTAAGCATAACAAGTTGTAACAACGGTAGAAAATACTAACAATGGATACTAGGCACTATGCCCTAACAATCTGGCATTAATACATGATCAATCTCATCCAATCCCTTCCATCCCTCTCAGCCTACAGCGGTGTTTACTCACACATGGACGGGGGAATCATGGATGGTTGATGGAGAAGAGGTGGCGGTGTCGATGGCGATGATCTCCTTCGAATCCCCGTCCCGACAGCGCGCCAGAATAGGAACTTCTGATCCCCGAATCGAGGTTCGGGGTGGCGGCGGCGCTCTGTTGTGTTTCTGTGGAATATGACATACCCCTCGCGTTTTAGGTTTACGGGGCATATGTAGTTGAAAGGAGAGTCCGAGGGGGTGAGGTAGTGGCCCATACCACCAGGCGGCGCGACCAAAGGGGGGGGGCGCCGGGGGTGGTTTGGCCCCCTCTTGGCTTCCAGGGTCTTCTGGTGTTTTAGGACAATGGGATGTTTTCTCGGCATTTTCCCGAAAGTTGATTTTTCTAGCACAAAAATGAGACACCAAGGTAATTGTGCTGAAAATAACGTTAGTCCGTATTAGTGGTATCCAAAATTCACAAGTTTAGAAGAAAACAATAAGAAAAGTGTTCGGAAAGGAGATACATTTTGGACGTATCAATCCACCATCAGACATTCCGAGCATTAGGCATGGTGGGTGCAACACTCGAGGTACCGCCAGTCACGCGCGTAGCCACGGCCTCTACGCCGGCCACAGTCCACCTTATGCATAATCCTAATAACCTCATGGTCTAGTACATAAGCACGTCAACCTTTATATCCTAATACTACCAACATTATAATGAAAAAGATCTCATAGCATATCATCTAGTTGGGTCTACCCAGACACATTGTCCTGCCACCAATGTGCTCTTGTTGTTTCTGGCAATCATTGGCCCATGACCAGGAAAACAGAGTCATCACGCAATCAATAAGTTAGTCTAATAGGTAAGACTAGGGTACATGGTTTCTACATGTGCATATGGGGTTTTGCTCTGGATCACTTTTCAGAAACCACATCAATTATAGCATATAAATATAAACATTAGATGATGAAAGAAATACTAATAGATTTTATTATTGCCTCTTGGGCATATCCCCCAACACCCCCCTCGCCCTAACGAAGGGGGAGAAGCCCTCGTCGTGGGTCATGTCGTCCTCACGGGGGGCGGCCCCCTATGTCAAGGTGAAGAAAAAGAAGACCTGGTTGGCACCGCCGCGAAGACCCGGTGGCATCGTCATTAGGGAGCCGCGGGCCTTACGGCAGCGCTCCTTCGCGCCCGTCGTGTAGATCAAGGAGGGAAGACCTCGGTATCACAAGGCTAGCTCTTCCTCGGCCACAAAATGCCAAAGAGGGGGGTTCCCCTTATGGTGCCTGCGATGACGGACGAGGAGGTATAGGTCAAGTTCCAACGGTAGATTGCCGAGACCCGTCACATCTCCTTCAACACCCTGCAGCCCGTCGAGGAAGGTTGAGCGGAGGCGTGGTCGGTGAAGGAGTGCAGGATCGTGGTCCTCCTAGACAAGGACGATGTCGGCATGGATGGAGGCGATGGCCTTGACTGCTATGTGTTCTACCGTAATAATTTCTATTAGTTTAGGCATAAATTTTAGATCAAATTCCAGTCAAACTTTGTAATATATCTCCTAAATTTGAATGGAAAATGTTGGTGTCATAATAAAAAGGGGTTCTTTTTTTTGTTGTCGCGCGCTATTGGGATTGCCGCTTGGGGCAGTCGCTTCCAATAGACTGGCAACGTACATTTGTCCAATGCCCTATTGGAAGTGCCGGTAGAGACATAAACCTCACTAGTTGGTTGTTGTTGTACAAACTCATTCTATCAGCATAACACATAGAACACAAGTAGTATGAGCTCATGGATGCTCCATGTCGGCGTAATTTGTTTCTGGAAGTCAGCTGATTCATGGCAGCATTTTAGGTCACATAAGACTTGGTCGGTGTGGATGCCTCATAGGAACGATGCTCTCGCAATGGTGCAGCACCAGGATGATTATTAGGGGTGGAAACTGGTAGCGGATAATCCGAATTATCCGCATTCATATTTGTAAATTGAAAATAGAAGTGGTAAAATACCTAAATTTGAATTGAAAATGGAGCTCCTCCACACTCGGCGGGCGATGTCATCTTTCTCTTCGACAACGACGACGGCGACGACGTATGCCTCTCCTGCCAATGTACCTCGGCGACCTAGGGCAGGGCAGCGGCAGCGCCGCCCCGAAGGCGGAGTCGCCGAGCGACTCCGATGACGACGACGGCGGCGACTACACCAAGATGTACAAGGCCCTCGGCATGTAGTAGCCTTTTTTTTAAATCTCGTCTAAATATGTAAAAAAACGCCTATATTCGGACAACTTCAATGAAATCGGTTAGTAGTTTGTCAAAATTTCACCATTTTCATTGATTTTGTCAAATTTCGCCTGCTTGGGTTAGGGGAACGGCTCGGAACTGTGGCCCTCACAGGACGAAAAATAGCGCTGGACACCCTCAGGAGGCGATATTTAGCGTCGAAAAACGCCCATGTGGGACAAACGGCTGGAGATGCTCTAACCACACTGAAGGAGACTGGGACTTTCTTACCAGGACCAGGAGATATCTGGTTTTACTCGCCATATGTTAAATTGAAGCTCTTTCTTGCGGCGTTTCGCCAAATAAACACGTCAAGGCACTTGGGAAGATGATAAACAAAAAAGAAATAATTAGTCAAGTGGTTAAAATCAAGTTGCCGCAAAATGGTTATTTACCACAAAATTATGTAATTACATTGCAGCGCTCTCTTATCCTTTTCTCCTCTTTTTCTATCAGTTTTTTTTTCTTTTTGAAATGGGTATCCTCTGCCTCTGCACTTTTTTTTTCTATCAGTTGTTCGTCATCTTCTTTCTGCACCAGAGGAAAAAACACATAGTTAACATTGACACCAGTGGCGGACCTATGCCGGCTATGCACGGGCATACCCTGCAGCCGAGCATGTTAACGTAGTTGTGTCGTGTGTGTGTATAGTAGAAAAAAGAAATCTGCTGATCGATAGCAATACTGCCTAGCTGCTAGCCTGCAACCGAGCAGTGCGAGTACTACCTTGTAGAAATAAAAGCAACATGTCACGAGCAGCGATGATGGATTGCATATGTGAGATCTGACTGAACCTCCCTAATCCAAAATCTAGACAACAGTGTCACATCCTTGCTGCACTAATTGTCCGAGTAGTTTTTGTGGGTGTGCCAGCCTGACCCCGTGTGCGAGCTTCGGCCCAACGCATGTACCCATTGGCTTCCTCCTTCCTCGTAGTAGTTCGTAGGTGGCGTTAGTCCTGTTGATATGCCTTCGGTGGCCGGTTTTTTGTGTGCGGGAGTGCAATTGTGTTGTTTTAAGTTGGGTTCAACACTTCGTAGTTCTGTGGCCGTTTGGGGCGTTATTAATTTGTTTTCGGCCTGGTATCTACATTATTTTGTCCGCGTAGCTGATCTTGTATTTAATTTGTAAATTCAGATGCCATCATTAGATTAAATAGTTATATATAAATCAATTTCTTTGACTGCTCTTATTCTTCATTTTCAAGACAATGAACTTTGATTACAATGCAAATGTTGCCATTGTATATTGAATTAAATTAAGATTTTAGCAAAATGGCCGTCAAATTTTTTTTGCGGCATACCCATCACTAAAATCCTAGGTCCGCCACTGATTAACACAGCACACTGAAGGAAAATACCAAAGCGCTAGCCAGTACATGGATCACCATACATTGGTATTGGAGACGACCCACTGCTTCTCATTACAGGGACCATAACCACTTGGAAAACAGATGTCCATCTTGCCGCCTTTGAATAAACCAGCAGTGGGGTGCTTCATATCAGTACTTCCATTGTTTATGCAGCCATGACAGATAGCTTCATCATCAAAAGACAGTTAGGAAATTTGTCATTAAGTGTCAGATGACTAGCCTGGCTCAGATGCAACGAGAATAGCTGAATAAGTGGCAAAAAATGCACGATTGCAGCACCTACAAATGGCTGTGCGTGAACCAGTTGGATTGCGATATTACAAACATAAAGCTATTGTAGATGCCTATAGTATTTGCTGAAAAAAAATGGTCGACAATTATAATATACTTAGAACCGTCTTGAAATATATTTTTATATCATATGGATTTGGTATTGTAGATGTTGATATATTTTTTTAAATAGTTGGTCAAACTTTAAAAGGTTTGACTTTAACCAAAAACTATAGGCATCCTATTTTGAGATGGAGGGAGAATAAGATGGCACGGTGGGCAAGCAAACAGGTCAGCAGTAAGGGCTCCATAATAAACCAGAAACACATTCGCAATTACATTATATATCAAGCTAACTTCAAACACTACGCCGAAAATGCTTAACTTGAGATAAGAGTGTACACTATCCTTCCTGTCAGCGTTAACCTCACAGAAAAATGCGATGAAAATATCCTAGTGTATCGTTCTGATCTATATCTAACAGTTAATTTCAAATAGTATTCCGAAAATGCATAATTTTAGATAAGAGTGTAAACTACCTTTGCTGTCAGTGTTAACCCTGAAGAAACTGCTGATATAATATCCTAGGATATCGTTCCGATCACGTCCGACTTCAACGAAGAATAGACTGGCGCTGCCCGCATCATCAGCGGCTCCTTTAGTCTTCACAGTGATATTGAGATGATAGTGCCATTTATGGACCACCTTCGCGGATAATTGCCAATGAACATCTTTGAGTTCATCCACACGATCCTAGAATAAGCATGGACTGGATAGTACTGTTGCATGCACAAAGAAGTAACAATAAAACACAGCACAAGCCGGGTAGTGGGGCAGAGTGGAGGCGAGCAGGATGGGCAGACAATGAACCTTATCGTCGTTCTGCTTGTCCAGTAAAGCTTCAACCAGTCTGTGAACCTTCTCCTGTTCCCTTTCGGCTACTTGAGCCTTGTGCACCATCTGGCCAGTAAAGACGTTCACGTATAACACGTTCCTTGTATGAAAGTTCCTCGGACCTAATTTTAGATCAGAGCACATGATCAACTGATGTTTGTTCTTCAGAAAAGATCAACATTTTCTTTTGAGAGAGAGCTCAGAACATTACATGCCCCATTGCTACCGCGACAAGCATGGGAAATAACAGCACTTTGAACGTCATCAAGACTCTGGAACGGCTCATCACCCAAAGTAGGATATGTGCAAAAAACTCCTGAACTATCCATTCTGACAAAAACTGGTGTAGGCAAACCGGGATCTCTCCAGGCCAAAACATGGTCGGTGTGCAAGGCTTTGGAGCCCTGCAGTGGGCAGTCTCGGTCGATGAGTAGAAGAACGGTTGTATGCTATTCACTCCATTTCTAAATATAAGATGTTGTAGATATTGCTCATGAGGGACGGAGCTGGTTTTTCCAAATGAACCCAATGGTTTTTCCAAATCCTTCATTAAATTAGTGCTGCAATAGAGTTTTAGTGAAAGATGTTACCATAAAAAAGTACATCTGAACCCAATGGAGTTGTGCTCTAGCTTCGCCCATGTTGCTCATGTTGTCTAGATACATGCTAATATATGAGTGAACATGTGTACTAAAAGTTATTCTATATACATATGTCTATATGAAAAAGGGCTAAAACATTTTACATTTAGGAACGGAGGGAGTATGTTAGAAGATATAAACACATGGGATTCAACTAGATGGAGAAACAGAAAACGAAATAGCAAAAGCTTTGGTTTCATACTCGTCGGGTTCCTCATCACCAGCCAAATCCCTGAAACGGAGAACAAGCTAGATGAGTACATCAGAACTATTTGTGTATATCTCGGGAGATTGAACATCGTCACACAGCAAGTTGAACCACGATTTGCGATCTAGGGAGGCCTAAAGCCAACTGAAATGCACTTCTATATCTAAGTAAGAGCAGGTGACCAAACGAGAGGTAGGGCATACACAAGTGCAGAGAATCTGCCCTCCAACCTATAGCTGGCCAAACGGGTCGCCCGGCACGACCCGACTCGTGCCGAAAAAAGCGCGGCCCGTATACGGTCCGGCTTATTTGTGCCGTGCCGGGCTAGTCCACGGGCCTCGTTTCGCTTCATGGCACGGTCCAACAGTCTGTTTGTGGTCCGATAGGCTGAAATTTGGCAAGATAGCCCGTTTAAGCCCTGACATGGCTGGCTCGTGTAGAGTGGAGGGAAATTCGAATTTTGGGCTGTGAGGAGTAGGGGGAGGGGAATCGGGATGGCAGATTTTTTTTTCATTAGGGGGTAATTAGGGGCAACATTAGCCCATTTTAAGTGTGATTTGTCTCAGTTTAGAGGTATTTTGTCATATTTAACCGTTAGAGGCCTAATTTAGTCCTAAAAATTGCATTTTTTCCTATAAAAAGGTTATCAACCCCTCTAATTTAATCATGCCATGTCGTGCCCGTGCTGGGCCGCATGCCGGCCCGTTTATGTCGTGCCGGCCCACGTGCTTCAAATCGAGGAGCGGCCCGAGCACTAACGTCCTCGTGCCGTGCCGCGACCCATTTAAATCGTGTCGTGCCGGGCCAAAAAGGTCGTGCTTCGGGCCGGCCAAAAAATCCCGGCCCGTTTGGCCAGCTATACTCCAACCCGGTCCACCGGCTGACACCTGAGACGAAACAAGGAAGCCTGATGAGTGGTATAGTAAAAAAAAGTTAAAACCTTAGGAGATGAATAACCAAAGATATCATGGCGTGATGTAGTCTGAAACCTTGCCGCCAGAAATCGGACTGAAATTCAGCTACGAATCACCGTCCACAGACAAAACAGTTCGATATCGACTAACCAGAAACAGGAAGTGACTAGGGACTGAGAAAAAAAAGGGACCGGGAGCAAGATCTTACAGGGAGGGTGGCCTCCTCTCTTTTGTCTTTAACGGCGGGGGTGGCGTGAGGACAACTCCTACGGGATTGCTTACTTCTCCCGGACCGGTCCGATTTGTGCAGCCCATCCGAAAACCCACGGACCGTGGTCCTTTTTTTTTCTCCGGGGTCGCTCATTTCCGGCTCAAATTTGATCCAGATTTGAGCACCATGCGGACACGACTAAATAGTGCTCGTGTCTTGTATTTCTAGGCCCTGATGTAATGTCCCAGCGTTTGGGAACTCACGGGGGGTAGAATATTAATTTGTGCATCTGCATGCACGTGTTTGCAAAACCTGAATAATTTTTTCGCAAAATTAAAACCCCGGAGTAAATGAGGTTCCACCAAGTAACTGATTCTTAGATAGAAGTTGTTACCGTAAGTTGATGGAATTTCGACATGACCTCTGGGTTATATTTGAATTTGAGATACAAAAGTTTGAATTATTTGAATTTAGGAATATTAGAATTTGAGTTTGAATTGTATTTGAATTCGAAATCAAATTAGATAGCCAAGATTATATCTTAAGTATAAATCGTTAGATTCATATTTGAGATAGCAAATATTGAATTATCCCTAAATATTAACAAGTATAAATATAGAAAAACAATTAAACTTTATTGATAAATACATAAGATACAATATCTTTACAATGGGGTCTAAAAATAGAAAAATTACAACAATTATACATATGAGCTATTACAAGGAATTAATCCTAGAACTAAACCTATCCAATCCATAGCAGCTAATTTCTTCAACACCTGCAGAACAAAAACACTAAACAAAAACAGAAATGGTTAGGAGGGGGTTAGTACCCTCAGGTTTCAGTGAATTGCATTGATTAGATCATCACAGGGTTTAAAGCCAAATATGTAGTATCTGTTCTGTTGAGTTTAGTCTTAGACCAACATCATGGGCAAGGATCAGGAATTACAACTGGCATCATAAGAAAAATACTAGATAGGATAAGAACAGCGGAATGCCTGGGAAAATATCTTCTCACTAGGAAAGAAGGCACACATCACACTCATGTATAAGCACACAACACACTCAGGCACCAACTTTTGTGCTGTCAAAACAACAGATAGGGTATAAAAACCCCAACAGTCGCAAGAGGGGGGAACACACCTCACTTTCCCCTGCTCAAGCACACAAGAACAGGAGAAGAACACCACCAAATCAGTCACTCCACTAGATACTGGAGCAATTGATTGCAAGCCTGCAATCAATAGTACAAGGCCAAGGTACCAGGAAGCAAAAGGAGATAATCAAGCAATCCACAAGCACCAAAATCCACCAACCATTTTGATCATCACCTAAGGTTAATTTCTTGGTACCCTCTAAGCCATTCATTGGCTAGTTGCACACAAGATTGGTTGGGATGCTAGTACCCTCAGAGAGGCATAGTGATGCTATGCTAAACTCATCATTGGGATAGATCTATCAAGTCTAGTATCTGTTCTTATTTAGAAAAGGCCTCAGGCTATGCATCATTGGCTTGAGGGCAAAGAAAAGAAGTGCAAGTATCTGTTCTTAATTTATAAGCCTCAAAGAAGTAAAAGAAATCATGTGTAGTGATCTGTTCTTATTATTTGATGCAAAGAAGCATCAGATCAACAAGATATAAATGTTTTAGCAAAAGGATCCTGAGTCAAATCATGAGCCAAGGTCTACTGTATCATGTCACACACACACAAGGTTGCTGGGCACCAGATCCAAAGATCTTATACCTCAGAACAATTGTATCAGGACATAAAAACAGAAAATGGAAACTATTGGTTGATGGCATATTCTCTGAATAAATATTCAGAGTAACACCTATCAACAAGTAAGCACACCCATAGAACATTGGAAGCCATATATATGCTATTAGGATTTGTTCATCAGATAGCCAACCAAAGGAATCTATCACAGGGAGTAACCAAAGGGTGCCACTTCACAGAAATGGCACTGGGAGTAAAATCCCAGATAGTTTTCCACAACCAGCACATGGATGACAACCACCAACATCCCACAGTACATAGCATCAGAGAGATAACCTAGGAGCACAATAAATCCCTAGTTCATCACAGAGCATAGCAAGATCTCCACATCCTCTGTATCAAATAAACCATGGGGAAAATTTCCCAAAGCTAATCCAATCATTCACAACCTCACTGAGAGATTCACAGGGGGGCATGGCATGAGCTAGCACGATGGCTAGGCTCCAGAGCAAGGGGGAAGAAGGAGACAGAGAGAGAGAGATGGGGACAGAGAGAGAGAGGAGAGGAGCACTCACAGGTGGTCACCTTCGAGGTGACCATAGCCAGTTGGAGTAGCGATGAACGGCGGCGAGCCGCGGTTGCCTCCAGGAGGCCGTCCCGGCGGAATCACCACCGCAACTGTAGCCATCTTGAGCAGCAACAGCACCTGAGCCACCATGAACATCCGGGAGCCACCTCGAGGAGCAAGAGTCACCGGCAAGGGGTGGAACACCCCGGGCACCCGAAACCTAGGGTTAGGGTTTGGGGTTGTCCACGGGAGGCACAGAGGGGGAAACCCAGATCGAAGAGGAGGAAGTAGTAGAGGGAAGGGAGGCGCGTCGATGGCGCTAGGTCACGGCGGCAGGGTTGGCCGGAAAGGGGCGGTATAAATCGCCGGAGGGGAAGGCGATGGGAAATCGCCTCTGTATCGCCACGGGCGAGTGGAAGAAGGGAGGAAGGGCGAGCGGGCTCGCGGGCGTGGGTCTGGTCTGGTCTGGCTCGACCGGGCCAGCGGGTTAGGTTCAACCCTAACCCTATGGACCCACTTGTCAGCCCTAAGGGCATCAGGGTAATTTGACCTAACTCTTTAATAAAAGAATAATAAAAATAATAGAAACTCATAAATAAAATTCTACAAATTTCAAATAATGAGAACATAAATAATTATTAATTCAGTAAAGTTTTTTGTGTATAAAAAATTAAATAGAATAATAATATAATAATATTTATAAACTTAAAATTTATAAATTTTGAAATATTTAATTTAATTTAGAATAATTCAATCAAATAAAACTATATCTTTTAAAATTTTAATTCGATGGTTAATCATTCAAAACATTCTATAAATTATGTTTTCTGAGAAAATAATAAGTACTTAAGTAATCAAATTAATAAAAATAACATAAAAATAATATATATAACATTAATAATCATTAATTCTGAAAGATTATGTAATTTCAAACAAAACAACTATTATAAAAGATTTAGTACACCCAAATGATCATTTAGTTAAAAAATGCATACATCCCATCATTATGCATAATAGCATCGTTTGCTTCTTTAAACATTGTCTTTACCAGACAATGATGGTATTTTGTAGAACAAGGAAGTCGGGATCCACCTCAAGCTTCAGATTTCAATACATGTCCGTATCCAGGCAAGTCCATCACTTGCTCATGTCCTTTGAACTATCTCATAACAGATATTTTCAAAACCCTATCGTAATACCACCTCCGCTCAAAAGAATGCATGATCCTATTTTTTATAATGATATGACTAATTGAATGACTACCCGAGTGGTAGTGTTCTGTTTGGTGGACGGATGGAGCCATGGTAAGATGAATAGGTCTAAGGAAGGTTCCATCTGCACGGGAACGTATTACCTAGGAGTTAACAACCAATGCCGTCAGAATTCTTGCGTCGTAAATACCGCGTTGACCATGGATCTTCTATGGGGGGAGTAAGTCAAGTGTGATCTTTTCTCGTTCGCATGTCAACGGGCTGCCAGAGACGTACGCTGTAGAATCTGCGGGACTACATGCACATGGGTGGGAACCCTTACGTCCCACATACTATGGGTTCTATGAGTGTCTGCCAGGGGCGCGTAGATCTCCATCGTGAGGGGTGGAATCAGGCGTTCAACCTGCTGGTGGAAATGGGTGGGCATGCGTTATGCGGAGAAGCACGGTTTGGCTTGGACCAACAACCGGGCCCCACACCTGAGTGGAAGTGGACAGGATCACGCGCCTGGTTGTGCAACATGGTCTTGGTCGTCCATGGGTAAAGTAACGCACCTCTGCAGAGTGTAAAAGGATGTGGCATGTTACCCTTTGTTCTAGGTTGGAACTGCGAACGTCGCAGGAAAGGTAACTCCATGAAGTTCTAGTCCTGTGAAGACTGGCGGGCATAGTTTTCAGTATTAAAAGAAATCTCTTGAAGAAAGTTTGACAAAACTTTGCATATGTCTATAATCTTTAGAGTCGATGACCGTAGTTAGTGCATCAATTACTTCTGTACTTAATGAACTTGCTGAGTAACGCTCGTTACTCATTCAATCCCGTTTGACCCCTGCTTAGGCTATGAAAACTTAGAAGAAGCATCCTTCAATATCCTCGGAGGCAAAGAAGACATCTTCTACGAGGAATGGGACCTCTCCGGTGGAGTGGAAGGAATCGACTACATCATTCAGTACGGAGTTGACCCCAAGGGGGATGAGTCTGACTAGGATTAGCCTAGTCTGAAATAAACACTTATCACGGTCGAATCGAGCAGCCATGGACTCTCTGGATGGCTGTTGAGTTCCTGTGTTAGTACCTCCTTTACTTTTCAGTTGTCGTTCTAACTTCAATAATGGATGATCTCATCGTGAGCTCATCCTCTTGTCAGTACATTTGGTTCTGTAATATATTTGTTGTATGACAATCAGTCCCGCAATGTTTCTGCTGTACCACCCTGAGGGATGTAATATTTGCGGAACGGTGTTCTGCGAGTGTTATATCAACGACTGGCGTACTACAACATGCAGTGGTATGCCGGGTCTCCACAGATGGTATCAGAGCAATTGCTTTGACCTTAGGTTGGACACCTAGTAAAGGGATATACCCTGTAGGTTTTTAGAACGTACCAATAAAGAATTCACTGGAAGTATGATAGGTATTCACTTGGGAATATTCTGGTCATATTTCCAGAATGTTGAATCTTTATGATGATCTAATAATAACATTTATGTTACTTGTGAACAGTGATCATGAACGGCGGGAGTTCCGGGAGAACGGAGTGGGTTAAACATGAGAGGCTGGACCACTACAAGGGAGAGTTGACTGAGCAACTGCGAGCTTTGCTCCGAGCTTTCGAGTTCGATACCAACCTTAAAGTTAACACTTACACGTATAAGGACGGGGATATGGTTTTGAAGTATCGGGTATTAATTTTAATACCCAGGGAGTTAACCCCACACATAACCACACCTAGTGGTGAAGAGAGAAGCCAAATGGCAGCATACCAACAGGCTTTAGTCCAAGCTTTAGCCACCATCAGGGAGTATAAAGCTAGTCAGTTGTCAGGTACTAGCTTCACATCTATACCGCACGACCGTCTAAGCACAGAGTTGGCACTCGACCATTCTGTGCTGATCAAAAACCAAGCCCAAGCTAGCCACTAGCCTTTTAGATCGCTACAGGAAGTTGGTAGGATCTTTCTACAAGACACATCAGGTCATTGTTGATGAAAAAGATGGAATGTTGAAGGATCTAACCAAACCACCTAGCCCTGAGCAAAAGGGGAAGCACAAGGCTCAGGAGAGTGATGAACCTTATTATACCCCAGGACCCGAGTCATCTAGGAATTCACACGATGATCGGCAGTCCAGGTATTATACCACACCAGAAGCCATTCACTATCCTGTGATACCACATAGTGAGCCGGAACCCTATGATCCGTTTGACATATCGGATACACCCGGAGACATAAAGCCAAACACTTTTGGTGGGGTCCCAGAATCAGATTCCTTTATTGAGAACTCTGATGGCTGGAGGTATGACTGGTATCCTGGTTCTAGTCAGCATCCGATTCCATGTGACTATATGTCAGAGGATGAGGATCAGGATAGTGTGGAGATAGTGGCAGCCGAGGAAGCAGATATTGTCGCTATAAATATCTCATCTGATGAGGAGGAGCCGGATGAAGCCCAGCCGATGCAGGAGGACCCGTTTGATCACAGCCACTGCACGAGTACCACTTGCTTCGCAGAAGGGGAAGCTTCACAGTACACTAGTACTGAGGAATTTTTGTCTTATTCTGATGATTATCTGGACATGGACTGGCTCTCTTTGAGCGATACCCAGTCTATGGATACTTCTGACACAGACTATGTGCCATCGGGGCGGCCGTTTTATCCTGAGGCGGTGCGCAGGACTCCACGTTACACAGGGTGGACTCCTGGTATGTACTCGGAGTAGTACAACGACATCCAAGGAGGGGAAGTGAGGCCTCGAGTTAAGTAGTAGTCTGGAGTTTCGAGCCATTTACCTAAATAAGGGTCGGAGTGTCAGCGCGACCCAGTTGTGTTTCCTACTGTTGTACTTTCTGTATTCACTGCGGTGAAGGCTTGTAACAAACTTATAAGTATATGTATAATATGTGTAATATGTTGTTTGTATCTGGATTTGGATTTTGTTTCTCTTGTGTGATTAGTGTTGCATGTGAAGTGAGGCTCAGAAAGCATGAACATGATGTAATTATGAGTTTGTTCGCTTCACATTGCAGGACTAAGGGGTTATGGAGAGTGGCAGAACTAGTGAAGCAGACGCTCAGCGTCTGGAACGGGAGAACAAGGCCAAGGCTGATGAGGACGCTGCCAGAGCAGAGTTGCCACCACCACCACCACTCAGGCCATTGGCGGAGCAGAATTTCCTGGAATACATGAAATTTGTGCAGGAGAATCAAAATAAATTCATGCAAGAACTACTTAACCAGGTGGGACCTGGGAGAGCAGCTGAACCAAGGACATTAACACTGTCAGATTTCCTCAAGACTAAACCAGCACCGTTTGCCACGGCCAAGGATCCCACGGAGGCTGAAGAATGGTTAGTCGATACGGAAAGGAATCTTAAGGCTATCAAGGCCAGTGACGAAGAGAAGGTGCGCTTTGCTACACACCTTCTAAATGGTCCCGCAGCAGCATGGTGGGATAACCAGATTGTTATGAAGCCACCGGAAAGGGAATTCACGTGGAATGAGTTCAAGGAGAAATTCAGGGAATATCATGTCCCTGACAGCGTGAGGGAGCTTATGAGGAGGCAATTTGAGGACCTTCAACAGGGGACACACCATATGATATGGTATGTCAATGAGTTCAGCAGGCTTTCCAGATATGCTGCTGATGAAGTTGATACCGACAAGAAGAAAATCAAGAGTTTCTTGAGAGGGATGGATCCCTATGCAGCCATGCAATTAAGAACATCCAAACCAGCTAACTTTCAGGAGTTGATGAACTCCGCAGTTACATGGGAGAACGATTACAAGTTGGTTCAGCAGAACCGACAAAAGAAGGCCAAGTTTGAGCCCAAAAAGTTTCAACCCAGTAGACCTACTACAAACTTGAGTTTCAAGCCAAGAATAAAGTCGGGAGGAGCCTCGATTAATCGTGGACCATTCAATCCAAGGAATCAGATAATCTGTCATGGTTGTGGGCTTCTGGGGCATTTGAAGAGTGAGGGCAAGAAGCCCAGGATTTTTTGTTTTGGTTGTGGAAAAGACGGGCACATTAAGCCAGATTGCCCTAACAAGACAACTGGAGGAGGTTTCAACAAGAGTGGAGCAAGGCCCGGAGGAGCAAGCGGATTCTCTGCCGGAAGTGGCAGCAGCGGGAAGAACAGTAATGGAAAACGAGCAAGACCCTTCGGGAAACTGAACTGCACATCTCTGGAGGAGGCTGACAACTCGTACACCACCATGTTAGGTACGCTCAGTCTTCTTACACAATATGGCAAGGTTTTATTTGATACCGGTGCCACCACCTCATTCATCTCTAGTTATTTTGTGGATAAGTATGGGGTAAGGTGTTCGCGTTTAGAATGTCCTCTTACCGTTATGACGGCGGGAGGTACGCTCTTAGTTACGCGTGCAAGGCCAGATCAAGTCATCATGATCTGTGGTTGCACTTATTACGTGGACCTATTCGTTATTCCTTTGAAGAACATTGATGTTGTTCTTGGAATGGACTAGATGACGGAGAATGGAGCTTTGATTGATTGTGAGGAGAAGACAATTTCTCTTACGAGACCTGGAGGAGGAAGAGTTAATTACCAAGCAGATAAGCATACTCATGTGGAGGCTGAACTCCAACTCAACTCACTCAATGAAGCTAAGTTAGAAGATATACCAATAGTCAATGAGTTTCCGGATGTTTTTCCAGCAGAATTGTCGGGAATGTCACCAGATAGGGAGATCGAGTTTACCATTGACTTGATACAAGGTACATCACCTAGTGCTCAGGCACCATACAAGATGGGTCCGAAGGAGTTAAAGGAACTTAAAGAACAGTTAGATGAACTGGAAAGCAAGGGATTCATCAGAGAAAGTGTATCACCATGGGGATCACCAGTGATATTTGTGGACAAGAGAGATGGAGGTAGAAGAATGTGTGGTGATTTAAGAAACCTGAACAATGTCACTATCAAGAACAAGTATCCATTACCAAGAATACAAGATTTGTTTGATCAAGTTTATGGAGCTGGAGTGTTCTCCAAGATCGATCTCAGATCAGGGTACCATCAGATCAAGATTAAACCAGAAGATGTACCCAAAACAACTTTTGTTTCAAGGTATGTACATCATGAATATTTGGTTGTTCCTTTTGGACTGACCAATGCACCCGCTATTTTCATGAATTTGATGAACAAGATCTTCATGCCATACTTGGGTAAGTTCGTAATTGTGTTCATCGATGACATCCTGATATATTCGAAGAACAAAGAAGATCATGCCAAGCACTTAAGGATAGCACTACAAGTTCTGAGGGAACTCACACCATAGGGTTTTTGCCCTATGGTAACACTTTCAAAAAAAAAGTTCTGAGGGAACATCAGCTATATGCCAAATTCAGTAAGTGTGAGTTTTGGTTAGACCAAGTAGAATTTCTTGGACATGTTATCAGCAAGGAAGGTATTGCAGTAAATCCTGACAAGGTACAGTCAGTTCTGGATTGGAAGGCACCAACCAATGTCAAGGAAGTTCGAGGATTCCTTGGAATGGCCGGTTATTATAGAAGATTCATTGAAGGATTTTCAAAAATAGTCGGGCCAATGACCAACTTGCTAAGGGATAATACTCCTTTCGTATGGTCAGGTAAGTGTGAAGCCAGTTTTCAAGAGTTGAAGAAACGTTTAACAACAGCTCCAGTCTTAGCAGTACCTAAACCAGGAAAGGATTACACCGTATATTGTGATGCATCCAAGAGTGGATTGGGTTGTGTACTCATGCAAGATCGTAAGGTGATAGCTTATGGTTCGAGACAGCTCAAACCACATGAAGTTAACTACCCAACTCATGATTTAGAATTGGCAGCTGTAGTGTTTTCTTTGAAGAGATGGAGGTCATTTCTTTATGGATCAAAGTGTGAGCTTTACATAGATCATAAGAGTCTCAAATATTTCTTCACTCAGAAAGAATTAAATATGAGGCAGAGGAGATGGTTAGAATTGATCAAGGATTACGATCTTACCATCAACTATACACCGGGAAAAGCTAATGTGGTAGCTGGTGCTTTAAGCCGGAAGAGTACTGAGAGTCAACCAATTCAATATGAATTGCCAAAAGAGCCGAAGAGAGAAGCTGAAGAGAGAAATAGAACAAGTAGAGATTGAGATACTGGAGGTACAATCTTTGGGGGGCTTGTATACCATGCAGGTCATGGAAGAAAGAAAAAGTGATCTTAGGAATGAGATAATTCGGCGGCAAGACGAAGATCCATACATAAAAGAAGAACTCCAAAGAATTGGGGAAGGAAGACCTTCCGTATTTCACTTAGGTGAACATAGTTCATTATGGTTCAACAAGAGGCTTTGTGTACCTGATATTCCGGAGATCAAGAAGTTGATACCTCGGGAGGCACATGAGACACCGTACTCTATTCACCCTGGGAGTACCAAGATGTTCATGGATCTCAGAGACATATTTTGGTGGAACAATATGAAGAGAGATATTGCCAAGTATGTTTATGAATGTCACACTGATGGCTCCCAAGTGCAGGAGATCAATTGTAGTACTTTTCGAATTAGAAAGGTTGTCGAACCCACGAGGAGCAGAAGGAACTGGTAAGTAGAATAGCAAAGGAATAATAAAAGCAACAGGTGTTTTTGTGTTTTAATTGTGTAGTGCAAGTACAGTAAAATGCGGAAAGTAAATTGCAGCAAGTAGTAGGTCTCAATGAGAGACAAATCCCAATCCTCTAATGCGCAAGAGGACAAGCTCAAGTGTGTGTTTGTGTCTTATATGTGGAAAACGTTCCCGAGGGCTGCACGGATTTAGCTGGCATAGTGATTCATTGCATAACATGTTTGTATATCTTGTCTAGTTTTAATCTTCTTCGGACGGAGCCACAAATAGGAATAGCTAAATAAATAAACTACCACCTCTTATGATGGATCACGTGGTCAATTAAATGACAGCATGAGAATTATTAAGACATGATGTCCCACCATAGCCTTATGCTCTAAGGTCCCCGATACAAGTACCCTCATAATGCAATTCAACGACTCTGTCTCAAGTTCCTGTCACCTAAAGACATCATCACGTCACTACACTACGGTGTTCTCCTATGAGCCCATGTAGGTGAAGTGTTGTTAAGTCGACGTTCGTACAACACCATCATAGAATCACATAAAAGATAAATACTAGACCAAATAACAACTCATCTCATGTAACAAATCATTGCCAATTCATCCTATGCCCTCAGGAACATGCGGGAACTACTCACATCGTGCAAACATGATCATGTATGGTGACATATGTGGTACAACACAATCTGAAACAATGGATCCACCACCAAATAATGACAAGTACTCAATCCCAAACATGCAACGGAGTACAATAACACGTATCTAGGGTGTAGCAATGATTAAACTATGAGGGGAACGGAGTGGATCACGGTGATGGTGATGGTGGAGATGCAGGTTCTGGTGAGGATGGTGATGGAGATGCCTCCTCCCACGCCAAGGAGGAGATAGGGATGAAGATGGGGATGATTTCCCCCTTCTCCGGAGCTCCGGAGCAGCAGGATCTGTCTCCCCCGTGGAGAGTTTCGAGAGTTTCGCCGCCCTGGCGACTCCGTCTCGTCTCGGGAAAATTAGGGTGTTCCTTTTTGGGGAAGACGGAGTCGTCAGCAAAAAGACCTCAGGGAGGAGGTGCTGTGGGCCCATTTGGGGGCCCCACACGCGGCCAGGGAATCTGGCCGCGTGTTCTACCCCCCTTTTGGGCCTCCTGGCCCTCCTCCTTTGTGTCTTGTTCCCACGGCCTTTCTCCCGAAGAAAAACTGACAGGGTTTCTTTCCTTTCGCAATTTGGATACCTGTAGCTCCTGAAACATCAAAAACATGAAAACAGGTGTTTTCTGACACCCAGAAATTAAATACCAAAAATAGGGACTTTGTAGGAAAGTCCCATAAAATCATCTAAAACATGCAAAACAATGACATAACATTGATAAAACATCCCAATAATGCCTATATGGAGGGTATAAATGATGATATAAAATGCACGTATCACACACGTGTTAGAGAGTAAAGGCTGAACATCAAAGTCCAACAGGACCATTACAACCCTTAGAGATTCCGGAATGGAAGTGGGAGGAGATTGGTATGGATTTCATTAAAGGTTTACCAATGACTAAGAACCACAAGGATATGATCTGGGTTATTGTGGATAGGTTGACCAAAAGTGCACATTTTCTGCCAGTCAATCAGAAAGATAACGCTGAGAAGCTAGTGGATATATACGTCAAGGAGATAGTCAGTAAACATGGAGTACCAAGAAGAATAGTTTCAGATCGAGGATCTGTGTTTACTTCGGTATTCTGGAGAAAACTTCAGGAAGCTTTAGGTTCACAACTAGATTTCAGTACTGCTTATCATCCTCAGACCGGAGGGAAAACTGAAAGAACGAATCAGATTTTGGAAGACATGCTTGGGGCATGTGCTCTGGATTTTGGTGGATCATGGGATGAACATCTACCATTAGCATAATTCTCCTACAACAATAGCTACCAAAGCAGTCTGAAAGCAGCACCCTTTGAAGTACTGTATGGACGAAAGTGTAGATCACCTATTTGTTGGTTCGAGACCGGAGGCAAGTCTGAGTTTGAACCAGATTACGTCAAGGATCAACAACGTATCGTTGATATCATTAGAGACCGTTTGAAGATAGCTCAAAGTCGTCAAAAAAGTTATGCAGATCAGAAAAGAAGAACATGGGAACCAGAAGTCGGGGATATGGTCTATCTCCGAGTTAGTCCAATGAAAGGGCTTATGAGGTTCGGAGTTAAGGGAAAGTTAAGTCCTCGGTATATAGGAACTTACAAGATTCTGGCACAGAACAGGAATGTAGCTTATACTCTACAGCTACCCGAGAGATCAAAACAAGTTCACAATGTTTTCCACGTATCCCAACTCCGAAAGTGTTTGAAGGAGCCAGAAGATTCTGTTAATCAGGAGGAGTTAGAATTGGAATCAGACCTCACATATGTGGAGGAACCAGAAAAGATTCTAGCCGAAGATTGGAAGAGACTCCAAAACCGAGCAATTAAGTACTGTAAAGTACAGTGGAAACATCATCCTGAACGTGAGGCTACCTGGGAGAAGGAAGAGGAATTACGACAAAACTACCCCGCGCTCTTCAGGTATTATTGTTACAACTTCGGGACGAAGTTCTCGTTAAGGAGGGAAGAATGTAATGTCCCAGCGTTTAGGAACTCACGGGGGGTAGAATATTAATTTGTGCATCTGCATGCATGTGTTTGCAAAACCTGAATAATTTTTTTACAAAATTAAAACCCCGGAGTGAATGAGGTTCAACCAAGTAACTGATTCTTAGATAGAAGTTGTTACCGTAAGTTGATGGAATTTCGACATGACCTCTGGGTTATATTTGAATTTGAGATACAAAAGTTTAAATTATTTGAATTTAGGAATATTAGAATTTGAGTTTGAATTGTATTTGAATTTGAAATCAAATTAGATAGCCAAGATTATATCTTAAGTACAAATCATTAGACTCATATTTGAGATAGCAAATATTGAATTATCCCTAAATATTAACAAGTATAAATATAGAAAACAATTAAACTTTATTGATAAATACATAAAGTACAATGTCTTTACAATGGGGTCCAAAAATAGAAAAAATTACAACAATTATACAAATGAGCTATTACAAGGAATTAATCCTAGAACTAAACCTATGTAATCCATTGCAGCTAATTTCTTCAACACCTGCAAAACAAAAACACTAAACCAAAACAGAAATGGTTAGGAGGGGGTTAGTACCCTCAGGTTGTCAGTGAATTGCACTGATTAGATCAACACATGGTTTAAAGCCAAATATGTAGTATCTGTTCTGTTGAGTTTAGCCTCAGACCAACATCATGGGCAAGGATCAGGAATTACAACTGGCATCATAAGAAAAATACCAGATAGGATAAGATCAGCCGAATTCCTGGGACAATATCTTCTCACTAGGCAAGCAGGCACACATCACACTCATGTATAAGCACACAACACACTCAGGCACCAACTTTTGTGCTGTCAAAACAACACTTAGGGTATACAAACCCCAACAGCCGCAAGAGGGAGGAACACACCTCACTTTCCCCTGCTCAAGCACACAAGAACAAGAGAAGAACACCACCAAATCAGTCACTCCACTAGATACTGGAGCAATTGATTGCAAGCCTGCAATCAATAGTACAAGGCCAAGGTACCAGGAAGCAAAAAGAGATAATCAAGCAATCCACAAGCACCAAAATCCACCAACCATTTTGATCATCACCTAAGGTGAATTTCTTGGTACCCTCTAAGCCATTCATTGGCTAGTTGCACACAAGATTGGTTGGGATGCTAGTACCCTCAGAGAGGCATAGTGATGCTATGCTAAACTCATCATTGGGATAGATCTATAAAGTCTAGTATCTGTTCTTATTTAGAAAAGGCCTCAGGCTATGCATCATTGGCTTGAGGGCAAAGAAAAGAAGTGCAAGTATCTGTTCTTAATTTATAAGCCTCAAAGAAGTAAAAGAAATCATGTGTAGTGATCTATTCTTATTATTTGATGCAAAGAAGCATCAGATCAACAAGATATAAATGTTTTAGCAAAAGGATCCTGAGTCAAATCATGAGCCAAGGTCTACTGTATCATGTCACACACACACAAGGTTGCTGGGCACCAGATCCAAAGATCTGATACCTCAGAACAATTGTATCAGGACATAAAAACAGAAAATGGAAACTATTGGTTGATGGCATATTCTCTGAATAAATATTCAGAGTAACACCTATCAACAAGTAAGCACACCCATAGAACATTGAAATCCATATATATGCTATTAGGATTTGTTCATCAGATAGCCAACCAAAGGAATCTATCACAGGGAGTAACCAAAGGGTGCCACTTCACAGAAATGGCAATTGGAGTAAAATCCCAGATAGTTTTCCACAACGAGCACATGGATGACAACCACCAACATCCCACAGTACATAGCATCAGAGAGATAACCTAGGAGCACAATAAATCCCTAGTTCATCACAGAGCATAGCAAGATCTCCACATCCTCTGTATGAAATAAACCATGGGGAAAATTTCCCAAAGCTAATCCAATCATTCACAACCTCACTGAGAGATTCACAGGGGGGGCATGGCATGAGCTAGCACGATGGCTAGGCTCCAGAGCAAGGCGGGACGAAGGAGACAGACAAAGAGAGAGAGAGAGAGAGAGAGAGAGATGAGGGGACAGAGAGAGGGGAGAGGAGCACTCACAAGTGGTAAACTTCGAGGTGATCACAGCCAGTTCGAGTAGAGACGAACGGCGGCGAGCCGCGGTTGCCTCCAGGAGGCCGTCCCGACGGAATCACCACCGCAACCATAGCCATCTTGAGCAGCAACATCACCTGAGCCACCATGAACATCCGGGAGCCACCTCGAGGAGCAAGAGTCACCGGCAAGGGGTGGAACACCCCAGGCACCCGAAACCTAGGGTTAGGGTTTGGGGTTGTCCACGGGAGGCACAGAGGGGGAAACCCAGATCGAAGAGGAGGAAGTAGTAGAGGGCAGGGAGGCGCGTCGATGGCGCTAGGTCACGGCGGCGGGGTTGGCCGGAGAGGGGCGGTATAAATCGCCGGAGGGGAAGGCGATGGGAAATCGCCTCTGTATCGCCACGGGTGAGTGGAAGAAGGGAGGAAGGGCGAGCGGGCTCGCAGGAGTGGGTCTGGTCTGGTCCGGCTCGACCAGGCCAGCGGGTTAGGTTCAACCCTAACCCTATGGACCCACCTGTCAGCCCTAAGGGCATCAGGGTAATTTGACCTAACTCTTTAATAAAAGAATAATAGAAATAATAGAAACTCATAAATAAAATTCTACAAATTTCAAATAATGAGAACATAAATAATTATTAATTCCGTAAAGTTTTTTGTGTATAAAAAATTAAATAGCATAATAATATAATAATATTTATAAACTTAAAATTTATAAATTTTGAAATATTTAATTTAATTTAGAATAATTCAATCAAATAAAACTATATCTTTAAAATTGTAATTCAATAGTTAATCATTCAAAACATTCTATAAATTATGTTTTCTGAGAAAATAATAAGTACTTAAGTAATCAAATTAATAAAAATAATATATATATAACATTAATAATCATTAATTCTGAAAGATTATGGAATTTCAAACAAAACAACTATTATAAAATATTTAGTACACCCAAATGATCATTTAGTTAAAAAAATGCATACATCCCATCATTATGCATAATAGCATCGTTTGCTTCTTTAAACATTGTCTTTACCAGACAATGATGGTATTTTGTAGAACAAGGAAGTCGGGATCCACCTCAAGCTTCAGAATTCAATACCTGTCCGTATCGAGGCAAGTCCATCACTTGCTCATGTCCTTTGAACTATCTCATAACAAATATTTTCAAAACCCTATCGTAATACCACCTCCGCTCAAAAGAATGCATGATCTTATTTTTTATAATGATATGACTAATTGAATGACTACCCGAGTGGTAGTGTTCTGTTTGGTGGGCGCATGGAGCCATGGTAAGATGAATAGGTCTAAGGAAGGTTCCATCTGCACGGGAACGTATTACCTAGGAGTTAACAACCAATGCCGTCAGAATTATTGCGCCGTAAATACCGCGTTGACCATGGATCTTCTATGGGGGAGTAAGTCAGCTGTGATCTTTTCTCGTTCGCATGTCAACGGGCTGCCAGAGACGTACGCTGTAGGTTCTGCAGGACTGCATGCACATGGGTGGGAGCCCTTACGTCCCACATACTCTGGGTTCTATGAGTGTCTGCCAGGGGCGCGTAGATCTCCATCGTGAGGGGTGGAATCAGGCGTTCAACCTGCTGGTGGAAATGGGTGGGCATGCGTTATGCGGAGAAGCACGGTTTGGCTTGGACCAACAACCTGGCCCCACACCTGAGTGGAAGTGGACATGATCGCGCGCCTGGTTGTGCAACACGGTCTTGGTCGTCCATGGGTAAAGTAACGCACCTCTGCAGAGTGTAAAAGGATGTGGCATGTTACCCCTTGTTCCGGGTTGGAACTGCGAACGCCGCAGGAAAGGTAACTCCATGAAGTTCTAGTCCTGTGAAGACTAGCGGGCATAGTTTTCAGTATTAAAAGAAATCTCTTGAAGAAAGTTTGACAAAACTTTGCATATGTCTAGACTGTTTAGAGTCGATGACCGTAGTTAGTGCATCAATTACTTCTGTACTTAATGAACTTGCTGAGTAACGCTCGTTACTCATTCAATCCTGTTTGACCCCTGCGTAGGCTATGAAAACTTAGAAGAAGCATCATTCAATATCCTCAGAGGCCAAGAAGACATCTTCTACGAGGAACCGGACCTCTCCGGTGGAGTGGAAGGAATCGACTACATCATTCAGTACGGAGTTGACCCCGAGGGGGATGAGTCTGACTAGGATTAGCCTAGTCTGAAATAAACAATTATCACGGTCGAATCGAGCAGCCATGGACTCTCTGGATGGCTGTTGAGTTCCTGTGTTAGCACCTCTTTTACTTTTCAGTTGTCGTTCTAACTTCAATAATGGATGACCTCATCGTGAGCTCATCCTCTTGTCAGTACATTTGGTTCTGTAATATATTTGTTGTATGACAATCAGTCCCGCAATGTTTCTGCTGTACCACCCTGAGGGATGTAATATTTGCGGAACGGTGTTCTACGAGTGTTATATCAACGACTGGCGTACTACAACATGCAGTGGTACGGTATGCCGGGTCTCCACACCTGAGCCGCCCAACAGAGGCACAATCCACTCCTTTGTCGGACGTTCCTCTCCCACCCCGAGCCGCCGCCCCCCCCTTCTGTGCCCAAGCCATGGCCGACGCGGACGACACCACCCATTTTGTGCCCGCAACTCGACTTGCTCCACCTATTCCGGCGCCGGCACAGGCGACGTCAAAGCCCCCCCCAGAGGGCAAAGAGGCTCAAGGTCGTGCATGCTTGGGATCCTTAACTGGAACAAGAGGATAGAGGCCACCATGACAACGACCCCTAAAGATGATGCGGTGCGTTTCCTGATCCTTAATCAAGAAAAAGAATGGGTGAATTTCCATATAACAATTGTTGTCAAGACTGAGTTTATGAGCAGAAATTAAACTCATGGATGCATCAGGAACATGTAAAATATTACGGAGTTTGATAGAACTATCAGGGGTGTGCAAAACAGAATGACCAATATTAGCAATATCCATACCTTGTCCACTAGCATTATTAACTTGATCACCCCCCTGATATGTTTCATGCACATTAAGCTTATTGAGTTGTCCCGTTACGTGATTTGTGGCACCAGTGTCTACATATCAATTTATATCAACGCCATACGCACCTTTTGTCTCCTTTGGTGGCTTGTCATCATCGTCATCATCACCATAGCGCCACCAACACTCATCAGCGGGATGTCCCTCCTTCTTACAGATCTGACAGAACACACCATCTTGCCATGGAGAAGCACGGCGATCTTTACGTGGCTGTTTCTGACGGTTCTGATTCTGACGTGGACGTTGTTGTTGCTGAGCTTGTTGCGGAGGTGGAGCAGGACGGGGCAGAGGGGGCATGTATGGTGTCGGGTGGTAGGGTGGTGCATACGGAGCTGGTGGTGGATAAGGTGAATATGGAGCCATGTAGGGAGCCGGATGATAGGGAGGAGCATATGGGGCCGGCGGCATATGGGGTGACTGCTGCATGTGATGGTGCGGATAATAAGGTGGAGGTGCCGAGGGAGCCGGGGGCATGCTGTATGGTGATGGAGGCATGTATGGTGTCGGCTGCTGATGTGGAGGCATGTATGGTGTCGGCTGCTGATGTGGAGGCATGTATGGTGTCGGCGGCTGATGTGGAGGCATGTAGGGCCTAGGTGCACCACCGTAGGGAACCCGCGGGGCAGCATTGACTGATGACATAAAAGATCCACCACTTGTACCCGAACCAACATTAGCTGTCGAGAGCATGGCTTCACGACTTTCATAAGAGAGAAGTTAAGAGCACATGTCATTGAGGGAATTCGATGGAACCACTTTGAGAGCAGCCACAAAACCATTATAAGAGCTATCAAGTCCATTCATGATATAATCCTTGAGTTCATCCTCATCAACAATTTTCCCGGCAGTAGCAAGCTCAGACGCAAAACCTTTCATCTTGGTGATATATTGTTGCGCAGTCAGATCCTGTTTCTTGGTATTGGTAAGAGCACCACGAAGATTAGAGACACGAGACTTGGATTGTGAAGAGAACAAGTTATGAATAGCACTCCACACTTCAGCTGCATGAACCAATCCATAGACGTGGGAGAGGATTTCCTCAGACAGGGAATTGACGATGTAACTGACGACCTGTTGATCATGAGTAATCCACACATCATATGCAGGGTTGGGGACCTGCGTCTTCTTCTGGTTGGAGTCCTCGTGTTCGAGGAACTCGGCAGGGGCCGGTTCCAAGCCCTCAAGAAGGCGCATGACACGGGCGCCACGTAGGGTGGGCAGCACCTGCGCCTGCCACGAGAGGAAATTCTCTCTCGTGAGTTGCGTTGCTGGCGGCGAACCAATGGTCGAGCCAGCGGACGAAGATGTACTAGAAGCCATCGAGACAGTACGTGGCTGGTACGCTGGTGGCGATCTGAACTGCAGAGAGAAAAAAAACGAGCAGGAGTCGTAGTTGTAGCGAGCGGAACCGAGGGAATCCGACGCGAAGTTGTTGGTCGTGAGCAGAACCGAGGGAATCCGACGCGAAGCTGTTGGTCGTGAGCAGCAGACAACGGACCGGCAGCCGAGGCGATCGGGGCAGCCAAGCGATCGGAAGCAGCGTGTATCCGGGAATCGATCGGCAGCAAAAAAGCAGAGCAGCCGAACCGATCGGAAGGAGCGTAGGTTGTAGGTCCTGTAGAGGCTAGCTTGAGTCGTAGATGTGCAGGGTCGACGAGGAGATCGGCGACAAACGTGGACTGGCGGCGGCGACGGAGAGGATCCGCGGCGGCGGCTAGATGGGTGGAAGGGAGGGGCCTAATACCATGTCAATGTTTAGAAGGAACGGTCGTACCCGTTGGGGTCGCCGATTGCGTGTTATATGAGACAGGAAGAGCCCCTGTCGTGGCAATTACAGAGAGATACGTATTGGGGTAGGATACTATCCTATACCCAATACGTACAGGATACAATAACTCTAATACCATGGCCTTCTTTTCGAACCCGAGTTGGACGAGTCAGCCCATCCACCATTCCTTAGGCAACTCTTTGACTATGTTCCAAACTTCGATTTAGTGCGGGGGGAGGGGGGGAGCGGGGTGAGCCTAGCCGACCCGGTATGCATATATGGCTGTGTGCATTCTTGGTTGGTGCAGAGGCCAGGGAAGTGCTCTCTGACACACAGAGGAAGGAGGAGTAGGCGAAGAGGGCCGGTCGGAGGGCGCGGGTCAAGGCCGCCGCCGATCCCGAACCGCAGACCACGGAGGACGCGGCGGCCAGGGACGCTAGGATCGGCCTAGCTGCTTGCGCAAGCAGCCATGATTATGATGGCAATGCAGGCCGGTGGCCCCCATGCTCCTTCCCCATGGCCCTCGCCGCGAGCTCCAACGCCTCGGCGGCCCAGCCAAGCACAATTCCGGACGCGGCGTCGCCAGCTATTGCGCTGACGTACGGTTTTTTGCTGGGACGTACTCCGATGGCGCCCATCGAGGTGCCAGGACGTGGGCGAGTCCACGCCGCCGGCCCCCAGGACACCTATCGACCTCAACACCAGTGCCGGTGTCGGGCGTGTCCACTGCGCCCGCAAGCAAGGGAGCTCGTGCAATCCCTCCAGCGAACTTTCCTAGGGCCTGCAACCTGTTCGACGAAATGCATTCGCGACCGAGGGCCTTACTAGGGAGGAGGAAGATGCCTAGTTGACGGGCATGATCAATGAGAATGGCCAGGCGGAGTACATCGTGGAGGGGGACGAGTAAGAAGATGAGGAGGAGGAGGAAGACGATGCTCAGGGCGAGAACATCGCGACATGCCATTGTTCATGGAAGAGCTGACCCAGCAAGCTTTGGCGGGCAAGAAGAGGCATCCAAGAGGCGTCGGGTACAACGAAGCGGAGGACATGTGCCTCTCCGACACCTAGATAGAGGTGGGATGGAACACGATCGTCAGGGCTGAGATGAAGGGCAACACGTAATAGGGCCGGATGTACAAGAACTACCATGAAAGGGCACTACTCCCGCCTTACTCCATGGTCACAAGACGGTCGGAAATGTCCATTCAAAAAAGGTTTGGACTCATCTCGGCCGAGTGCAGCAAGTTCACCGGGTCCTTCGAGCACGCGGCGGCCCGGCCGCAAAGTGGATATGGCATCACAGACTTGGTGAGTCCCTGGTTCAGGCGTGCCATTCGGGCCTCCCGTTTCATGGTTTCCACTTGTCCCGTCTTTTTGTAGGCTATCCAGGTGTTGGTTGTTCCAGGACGAGCATGGGGATAGGTCCTTCAACTTCGCTCATTGCTACAACGTGCTCAAGGACAATCCGAAGTGGAAGGAGCTCCACAACATCCTCAAGAAAGGGCGGGGACAGCTGCCGACCCCTGGGATGACTCCCAGCAATGGGGATGACACGACAAAGGAAATGTAAAGGGGTCAGACCGACTCCAAGCTGCACTTGAAGCGCGATGCCACGACGATCGCGCTGCAAGAGACCCTCAAGGGCTTCATCACCCAGAAGGACAAGACCAGCGAGAAGAAGAACGAGAGGGAAGGAGAAGAAACACCGGAAGAGAGAGGAGATGACGAAGAATTTCTTCATCGTCCAATCCAAGAAGCTCGAGATAGCGGAGGAGAACACGAAGACGAGGGCCAAGGAGGCCGAGATCAAGCAGGCGGAGGTCGAGATCAAGATGAAGGAGGTCGAGGTCGCGCTGGCCGCCCAAGAAGCCCAGATCATGGCCATGGACTTGAGCTCGCTGAGGAAGAAGACCTAGTTCGAGAGGAAGCAGAAGAGGTACATGGACGGCGAGGAGTAAACCATGGCCTCGTGCCCTTTTGTATGCCGGCCGGCATGTCCTGGACCGTGGCCGGCATGGCCTTGAAGCCTGTGGCATGCTTGGGACTTGTGTTTTTTGGGTCACCAAGTGAGCAGCCCCATAGGGTGCACTGCCCAAATACGCGCGGACAGTGGCCCAGACCGCTGCTCCAACGGAGAAATCCGGGACGCATTTGGTCCGGATTTGAGCAGTCCGGTAGGAGATGTCCTGAGTTTTCATGTTCTCTCTTTTGGCTGTTGCATGCCTTTAATAGAACCGATGACTACTGGCAGGGGTGTTGCGATATGTCCCATCCTCCTCTCTTTTGGTTTCTGCCTGCCCTCCACAGATCTGAGGCTCACCCGCGGGGGTATTTCGGGGACGGGCGAGGTGGCCATGGGACTAAACGGCGGGGAAGAATACGGTGAGGGCTTGTGTGTGGTGTATTTTCGTGACCTAGGAGGGAGAGGGGATTTGGTGAAATTTTGCTTTCACCATATCCCACAAATCCCAACCAATATTTTTACCTTCCAATTCCAATACATTAGCATGAGATAAGAGTGGCGTTTTAATCTAGACAAAAATGAGGTCCTTGGTAGGGGATATTAGGGATTATCACCTTTAAATCCAGAATAAACCCCTAGAATACACTAGAAGTAAACAAGGTCTGAGGTGGCCATGGGACAGACCGTCGGGAAGGAAGACGGTCATTTAGGGTTCAGAAGATTTGCTTTCTCGTGGGGTGGGTGGGGAAAGGAAAGAAGAGAAACATTATCTGTGTTAGGCGGGAAGGATGTGGATGGCAACGACAATGGGGGCGAGCATCACGGTACGTCAATTCAAGTTTTTAATCAAGCGGGATAGAACAGGTACGTGATTCCCGTGTTTGGCAGAGGAAGAGAACAAGAACAGACTAGTTCCCACGAACCGAATATTCGACTAAGATACGGAATCGGGTTTTCCCACCAACTCATTCGCAACCAATTAAGAAATAAAACGTGTTGCTCCCCCGCATCTCACCCTCCGCCCGAAACCCTCACCGCGCGCACGAACCCATCCCCGTCGCTACCCATGGAGGCGCCCTCTCGGCTCCTCGTCTTCTCCTCCGATGGCACCCTCCTCCTCCTCTTCAGCCCTGACGGCGCCCTCGTCCTCCTTTTCCCCGACGGCTATCTCCTCCTCGTACTCTGCCCCGACTGCACCCGGACCAGCGGTGGGTACCAACGGTAGGCGCGAGAACAGGCTTGTGGGTCACTGGGGCTCGGCCGGCAGACACTGACTCGTCCTGCAACGACGGCGTAGAGGTGCATCGACCCACTCCTCTACCGTCCTTCTCACATCCATACACTTCTTGCTTAATATTTCCATATCTACTTTGAGAGAAGATTCCGATGTAGAGGAGCAACGTCTAGGTGATTGACAGAGATTGAGAGGAGATGACTATAATTAGACTGGTGTTTTTTTTTGTATGTGTTCTTGTTGTGGCTGGTTGTTGTTGTCCAACATATATGCAATGCTTACAAATATTTAGATGTTATATTTTGATAGAATAAATGCATTGTAGATGGTCAAGATCACGAATAGGAGAAAAATATGGCTAGGGGAGTTGTTGTTTTTATTACCCTTGCTGCAGTGGTTGTCGTTGTTCGTGCTATTATAAGGAAAAGAAGACTCCATGTATTCAGCTTCTCGATCCAGCAGAGTGAGTGTCTCACGTGTTACCCCTCTAAGAGATCGCACACATACGTCGGATTCAGTTCTATGGAGCTTCACCGTCAAGGATTAGGCACTACAGGTGTATGAGAAGTTGGATTTCTCAACACATGAGAGATAGAGAAATTAGATCTAGATCTAATTGGGAGAGTACACCTCAAATACCCAATTATAAAAATCTCTAATTTAGTTAGAAGCTCTAATTAGAGAGAGAGAAGAAGTCACGACTCCAATTCGTGTGTCCCTCAACGAGGGGAGGGGTGGATTTGTATAGTGGAAGGCAGGGGGTACTGGCCATACATGTAGGTCGGTTTGGGGGGGGAGCCCTAGGATGGCCTCACCGTTTGCCAAGTCTAATTCGAATTGGACTTGGGAGGCCTTTTCTCTCCCACCGAAAACAAGCCTTTTTTCTTTTTCTCAATTTTGGACTTTTGTGTTTATTTCACCAACCAAATAAGGAAGCCGTAGGGGATACGATGCACATCACCATAGGACCCATGCAGACTTACCCCATTAGCGGGGGCGCAACCTTGGGGGCATTTCTCCCTCCCGAACCGGGTTTTCTCTGAAACTCTTCCCGAACCCAATATACCCTATAGATAAAATCATCGATCCCGAATAAAATCCCTTAGCGTTCGGGTTTTCCCGAATTTTTGGGTCGGGAAATTCAGGAAAAAATTATTTCTGGTTTCGAAAAACGACTCCCGATATTACATTAAAAAATGCCTCCCGAAACTTCGAATTCAGGGTTCGGGTGATAAAATCTCTTAGCGTTCGGGTTACCGAAACTTTGGGTTCGTAGTCGCATTACGGAGGGGAACGATGGAGCGAGTGTAGGTTAGAAGGTATCGAATGAGAGCTTTGATGGGCCATGGGAGAAAAGACTACGACGTGCTGCCTTGCTGGGCTGACTGGGCTTTGTATATTTCGGGAAATTCGGGTTGATTGGGTTTTCAGCACTCTAATCCTAAATTACCTAAAAAAAGTCGGGTTTCTAAAAAATGTTCCCGAGAAACAGATCGGGACTATCGGGTTCGGGTTATTCGGGTTCGGGTTTGGGTTTTTCGGGTATCCGGTTCGGGAATTGGGAAATATGCCCGGCGTGACCAGCCATATTGTTTCCTTTCAACAATATGCTACTTATTGATGCTGACATAAAATATGTCCATGACCAGGAAAACACAATCATCAAGCATGCAACAAATTAGTCTTAAAGGCAAGAGTAGGGTATGAATACTTGTTCATGCTAGTACACGTGATCGTGAGTTTTCCTATGAATCTCACGTTCAGGAGCCACGTAAATTATTATACGAATCATAATTATGAAATAGATGAATGAATAGTATTGCTTTTTCGGCATATATTCAACAATTATAACGTTCGCCCCGAATCATTATCACCCTGAAGATCCTAGGAGTTTCATCACGAGGTAAGTTTCATGGAAAATTTACGAGCAACTAGGAGAGTTGTGGCCTAGAAAAGATCTCACTTTAGAGAATATCAAGATTGACGGTCCCAAATAGACACATCACCGTCATGAAGTTTGCTCCGCCCCCAAAGGTGACACGTAGCGTGATCTGGCTCGACGTTGTCCGGACAATACCTAGGATGATTACCATGATATCCTTAACGATTGGTCAGATAAGCGGCATGGGATCTAGAGCTGGTCGGGAGTGTTCGGCATGATGAGGGCACATTTTTTTTGATAAAGGGAAGTATATTAATATCACGGAGATACAAATTACACCCGGCCTCTGCAACAACGCAATGGATGCACACAGCGGAAAGACAATAAAAAGAAGAAATAAAAAGAAAAGTCCCGCTACAGAGTTACAATCCTCGCGGTATCCGCACAACCACCACCTAAACAACAGCTGATGTCCATCTCTTCGAAAACAACGTCTCCAAGAAGAACGGTGCCAGGCACAAGCAATTAAGGCCAGACCTTGGATTTTCACCCTGAAGATAATCCTCGCTCTCAAAACAACAGCTCCAAGAAGACCAGTGCCAGGCACAACCAATTAAGGCCAGACCATGGGCTTTCACCCTGAAAGGTAGGACTTTGGACTTCACGCATGTTGTCGCCCCCTCTTAAATACGGCTGCCACGAATCTTGTAACTCCAAGCATGTTCCCCATCGATGCAAAGACTCCGAACACCGTTGCTAGTCCTCCAATCTCACCTTCGATGACTGAGCATTGTGACCGAATTCCACCGATCCAGCAATCTCCAGGCGTCGCCCATGGGAGTTCGCCGGCGGAGCCTTTCAGGTCGACACTCCGGCTTGATCAAAGAGAACCTACATCAGGATCTTCATCTTCGCGTGATGGGAAACCCAAGAACCACCTCCTTTATTCTAATGTCTCGCAGCCCCGACGCCACGAAACGACTCCCGGCAGGGAATTTGCGAGAGGGTTCTGCATCCGCCGCCACCGGGAGCCCTGCCGCCGACGGTCCCTAGCACCACCGCCGACCGCCGCCAAAGACAGAGGAGTCCGCGCCGCCCGGGAGCCAAGCCAATGGCGCCACCGCCGCCACGCGGCCGCCGAACCATGGCCGAGCCACCCTAGATCCCATCGGCGGCGCCACCACCCCGGCCAGCGCCGGCTGCCCACGCAAACCCAGCCACTAGCCGCCGCCAGAAGAACCAGGGCCGCCGCCCCGGCGTCCGTGCTCTGCCGTCCGCGCAAGCCGTCCAGGGCCGACCAACGCATCTGGCCGGAGGTCTCCCGCCGCGTTTGTGCTGAGGAGGCGAGGACCCGCCGGCCGCCGTCCACCACGCGGAGGGTTGTGCCCCCGGTGGCTTCCTCCGGCGGCGGCGGGTGGATGGGGAGGAGGGGGTGTGGGGGCGGCGGCGGCTAGGGTTCCGCCCGTGCCTCCCCCTGGGAGCGAGCGCGAGCGTCTCATGATGAGGGCACATGGCCATCCTCCATCGATCAACACCCAATCAGTTAGCGAGTTGTCCATGGTCAGGGTTATTGGTAAGCGAGTTGTCCATCCTGGGAGGTCCTCCTCCGATAGTGTGAACTAGACCTCCATCAATGTGTTGCTCCTTGCAAGGGCAGCCACACTATGAGCCAATATTGAATGATATACCGTCCTTGCCTTAGTCTTGCACTCGTAGCTCGAGGCCCTACTGTAGTTGTGGAGGAATTCATTGTTGGACTGAGCTTAGTGGCAAGCTATTT
Organism: Alopecurus myosuroides; assembly: GCA_028641055.1. Lineage (NCBI taxonomy): Eukaryota > Viridiplantae > Streptophyta > Magnoliopsida > Poales > Poaceae > Alopecurus > Alopecurus myosuroides. Next base: position 238,304,294 of record CM054057.1, on the reverse strand, counting down.
GGCGAGGCGACAGTTAGCCCGGGAATGAGCATCGTTTGATGGATTTTGACCCACTTGTCTCGGTTGCATAGAATCTCTAGGAGCCAGCCATGTACATGTCTCGGGCTGTACAACTGGTATAGGTGCGGACGCCTGCGTGACCTAGTCCGTGGGGACGATATCGGGAGCTCCGTAACTCAGATGGGCTATCTCGTGCGGGAGGACCTAATTTCTACATTGGGGGAGGCGTGAGAAGTTGTCTTGAGAAGTCAGGAGGAACCAGTCTCTTCTTCACCGATGGCCAACATACTTCTCAGAAGGGTGGTTGTAGATCTGATCTGTGACGCATGCACCTCCTAGCCGGCGCACCAACCATCGAAGGATAATATCTTTTGTTATGTGACAACGTAACTTTCAGCGATGGAAATCGAGTTTACTTCTTTGCCAACGGGCACAAGCCAATAGGTAAAGACCAAGACAATATGGATGAAGTTCCCTCTGACTTTATTCCCGTGTGGTCCAAGATCGTGAAAGACTTACAAGGTGGGGTTTATAGCTACAGGGACTAGAAAGGCGAGGTTTCGATTAGGCGTAGAGGTGAACGTGGGTGTGAGCATGAACATGTCCTTCAGTTGGATGTCTTCTGATACTCATATCTTTCGGCAGGAGTATACATCTTGTACGTTAGATTTCGATGGTGTCTTAACCGTTAAGTTGATCTTGTAACTTTCCTTCCATATACGTACGGGTCATTTATCGAATTGCCCACAGCAGACCACTTCTACTCAGTTTTACCCCTAGCGCCGAATCGACCTCAGTTTTGCCTCTAGTCCGTGCGCAACTACTATGGAGAGGCCGGAACGGTAACTTTGGAGTCGAATCCGTTTCGCGAAGTGGGTCCGGAGGAGTCAGACTCCGTTTCGCGAAGTGGGTTCGGTTGGGACTGCCAAGTTCGTTGAAACCGTCCGAAGCTTACGGGTGGGACCGCGCAGTTAGTTGACTATGCTGAATAGTCCACGCCCGAGCTTCCCGCCAGCACCGTCGTGCGCTGCCGCCCAATTTAGTTGACCCGCCGTCGTGCGCTGCCGCTCTCGCCGCCGCCACCGCCTGCTCCACCTCCACCACCCCCTGCTGTGCCATGAGCACCTGCGGCACCACCACCACCTGCGGCGCCACCAGCACCTGCTCCACCGCCACCTGATCCTCAGCCAGAACCCCACCGCCACATGTGTCACAGCCAGCAGCACACATTCGCGCCGCCAGCACCACCTACACCGCCGCGGCCGTTCCGCGTGGCCACCTGCTTCACCGCCGGGGCCGTCCTGCAACGCCGCTGGTGGGGCGCTCGTTCCACCACTCTGCCCGCCACCTGCTCGACGAAATGGATACGAATGAAATGGAGAGCGGCGGCGACCTGGGTCCGGAGACACGCCGCGTCCACGATTGGGTTCCCATTGGGTAAGTACTGAGCTTTGAATTGTCGATTCGACATGGGATGCCATTGATTTGCAGCTGATTGCGTCTCTGTTTTCGTGGGTTAGGATGGAGTTGCGGTTTGCTTTCTTGGTGAACGTTAGAAGGGAGCGCTACATCGTCGATGCAGACGGTAAGAAGAAATACCAAGGAGGTTTCAGTTATCCGGTCCCAATGGATTGTAATTGGAGTTTCAGACAATTTGGGGAGATAATTTGCAGCCCATATCCTTGGGGTTTGCATGATGAAGTGGAATTTAGATACTTTGATGGGGGGAAAGATTGGATCCAAATTAGTAATGATGAAGATCTCGCTACCATGTTTGCTAAGCACAAGGAGTCAGAGAATTTTTATGTGAAGCTGCAAAATGATGTGGTTGTGCCAGCAGTTGGACCTACGGTGGCGGGTTCATCTTCTGTGGCAGGATCATCACGTCGTACTGTCAACTCTAGCCAGAACAGTTCAAAACCAACTCGAAGTGGTGGCTCGACAAGTTCGGCCACTGGGAGAAGGGTTCATGTTGAAGTGGAGGCTGATGCCTGCATTTCTGCGGATGATGAAGAGAGGCTATATTCTGATGTTATTCAGAATTTAAGACGGACACCTCGGGCTGAAATCCAATATGAGTCTGACAGTGACGATGAAGAGCAGGAAGACCGGACACCTGTTGAATGGAACCCTGAGAACCCTCTTATGGAAGAAGGTTGCATTTTTTGTTCTTCCACGGCTGAGTGTAGAAATGCACTTGTGACGTACTGCATTAAGGTAGAACATGCGTTTACAGTTGACAAGAGCGATAAAAGGCGCTACACCGTGCACTGTGCGTCTGAAGATTGTCAATGGAGGATGCACGCATTTAAAATGCTTGGTAGCACCAATATTCAGGTAAAAGTGAACCCTTTTCCCCACACATGCCAAGAATCAACCCTTAGGAAGCAAACAATCAGCAGAGCCAAGTCAAGATGGGTGGCGGATGAAGTAAAAAGATGGGTGGCAGAAAACCATCAAGTGACTGCAAATGAATTGCAGAAAAACATCAAAGACAAGTTCAAGATAGATTTACCATACATGAGGGTGTTCAGTGGTAAAAATAAAGCATTGGAATCTATCCATGCTAACTGGAATTAAAGTTTTCAATTGTTGTATTCATTCAAAGCTGAAGTGGAGAGGACAATCCCAGGTAGTGTTGTTGAAATTGATCACCACACCGTGGAGTACACATTGAAGAAAGTGACAAGGACCAAGGAATGCTTTAGGAGGGTTTTTGTGTGCTTTCAAGCTTGTCGATTGGGTTTTTTGGTAGGCTGCAGGCCTTATATGGCTATTGATGCTACTTTTCTCACAGGGAGGTTTAAAGGCCAGCTAGTAGCAGCTTGTGTAGTTGATGCACACAATTTTGTTTTTTCAGTTGCCTACGGTGTGCTGGAGACAGAGTCCGAGGAGAGCTGGACATGGTTTTTGCAGAATCTGCGCCAGGCTATTGGACATCCCAATGGGTTGGTAATTCACACAGATGCATGCAAAGGTTTAGAAGTGGCCGTGGACAATGTGTTCCCAGGAGTAGAGCATAGGGAATGCATGCGTCACCTTGCTGCAAATTTTGTGAACAAATTCAAAGGAAAGTTTTTTACCGGCCATTTATGGCCAACATCTTTGACTTGTAGTGTGAGGAAGCACAACTACCACATGAGGCAGTTGTACACAAATTAGAAAGTGAACGAATACTTGGAACACACCACTCAAAGTTATGGGCTAGAAACCAATTCAGTGAAGTGAGCAAAGTTGACTATGTGCACAATAATCTTGCAGAATCTTTCAACTCAACGATCCGGAAACTAAAGGATCTTTATTTGGCGGATTTGCTTGACAGGATAAGGATAGAATATGCCGAGAAATTTCACTTGTGTCTTGGAATAGCTAATGCAAAATTCATGGGCCACGTTATTATCCCGTATGTGATGAAGGTGTTGAAGAAAAAAACAGAGGGCTTGAATATGAACATGAGATTTATCTCGGATACCAAATCAAAGGTATCATTCTTTGATAAAACTAACAAAGAATGGAGATATCCACTGGATTTAGAAGACAAAACTTGCAGTTGTAGGCAATGGCAGATAACTGGTTTGCCATGCATTCATGCCTTGTTTTTCATCACTTCTCTCTCAGGTCCAGCAGGGGATATACAGCAGTATGTGCATGATTACTACTTTGTTGCAATGTTCAGAGCCACATATGCACATGCCTTGCCTGCTCTGGAGGGAAAACAGCAATGGGATAGAGTGGACCCTGGATTCAAACTTTGTGCTCTGGTTCTGAAGAGAGCTGCATGTAGACCGAGGAAGAGTCGACACCGACGTCGCAGTGAAGGTGGAGTTGGAGCGAGGGTAAGTGCACAAGGTGTGGTGGGACTGGTCATTTTGGCAAATATTGTGATAACGGAGTAGATCCAGGGTTTGGAGAGAGTTTTCCTGATGAAAATGATGGTCAGCAGCCGGATGCAGCATTTGAAAATGATGATCAGCAGCCGGATGAAACATTTGAAAATGATGATCAGCAGTCAAGTGATTCATATGATGCTCCAGATGAAAATGATGATCAAGTACATGATCCAAATGATTATGATTATTCAAATGATGATCAAGTCCATGATGCTCCAGATGCTCCAGCTGATGATCCGCTGGATGCTCCAGCTGATGATCTGATGGATGCTCCAGATGCTCCAGCTGATGATCAGCTGGATGCTCCAGTCGATGATCCTGCCATGATCTCACCAGTTTCATTGGATGCTCCATTCGATGATTCTGCCATGATCTCACCAGTTCCATTTTCAGATGGGTATGTAAATCCTGCCATGATCTCACCAGTTTTCATTTTTTATTTATTTATCATGATCCTTTATGTTTTGTACAGATCTAGTGTAGTTTCAAAGAAGAAGGCTAAGGTACCGACTACCAAGAGGAGAAGACAAGAAGTTTTGAGCAAGATGAGCACAAGGAGCAAAGGTCCACCAAAACAGCCAAGGATCACAAAGAAGCCCCGACGCTATTTAGACTAAGTTGGTGTTGTATTTCTGTTGAATAATGTTGTATTTATGTTGACTGGTGATGTATCTAAGTTAGAACATAGTTTGGATGATGTTTGAATAATGTTGGATGATGTTGAACCAAGTCATTCCAAAATTTTAGGCAAATATGCTTCAAATGAGGTCTGAAGCTAGGGTAGACACCCACGTTTGAAATTTCATGAAAAATTCGACCTTGTCAAAATTATCCAAATAAATTTGAGGAGCAACTATATCACATATAACAACATTGTGCGTTAGATTCATGTCATTTTGATTTTTTTTTTGAATTATGTATGCTCATTTGAAACCATCGCTCTATTCTCATGACAAATGTGCTTCAAATGAGGTCTGAAGCTAGGGTAAATACCCCCATTTGTGCTTCAACATTTTTTGGCATCTTGTCTAAATCAGCCAAATTAATTTTCTACACATCTATTCTACATATATAGTGTAAATCTGAAGTTTCAACATGTTTTGAATAATTCTTCTATTTTTTATTTTTTTATTTAAATAACATGGTTTAATAGAAAAATCATATGTAAAACAGATAAAAATCATCGCTCTAGTAAATCTGAAGTTTCATTATGTTTTGAATAATTCTTCTATTTATTTTTAAATAACATGGTTTAATACTTAATAGAAAAGAAATCATATGTATAACATATAGAAACCATTGATCCCTGTCGCCAACGGACCAACCAATCCAAGCGCAGAACGAGCGTCTCGCGGATCGTTGTGGCTGCGAGCGCATCCGTCCGATGCAAGATTCCTTCTAGAAGGCGTCGATCCAACAGCTAGGTCGAATCTCTGGGTGTCCTTCTAGAAGCTTTTCGGTTGGGTCAAACAGAGGGTTGACCAAACTTGAAATGAGCATAAATAATTCAAAAAAAATCGAAAAAATATAAAGCCGACGCACGTCATATAGTAACGAGAAAAAAAATATAAACCTGTCTTATAAAGAATGGAACGAAAAAACCTTGTCTAATATGTGATATCTTGAACAGACTAGTAGAGAGTTCAAGAAAATGAGATGATTTTCAAACCTTTGGAGATGAAATAAGGTCAAAATATCACCAAAGCTTCATTTTGGTGTGACTAAGAAAGATCCAAAGTTATTTTTTCATTTTGATGTTTTAAACTTGTTTTATTTACGATTTTCGATTAAAACCATTATTATTCAAAAGAAAATAAATAATACGAATATTCATCCAATAAATTTTCAGGCTTCGGAATTACATTATATAGGTCGAATATAAGTCTAGGAAAAATACAAATAGGATTTATAAACATTAGAACGAAAGCCTTCACTAAAATGTGATTCCTCGAATACAGTAGTAGAGATTTCAAAGAATGTGAGGTGGAAACATTGTGAATCTTCCGAAGAGGTGGGTTCTACCTTTTTGTTTTGTGTTCCTATGGGATATTCTAACACAACCAAGCAAATAGTTCCACATTTCAACCCCCTTTTGACGCCGTTACCGCGTGTTTCCTTATAAGTCCGGTATTTCTCCAGCGGGTAGGGTTTCACCGGGAGGGGGGCTACGAGCGTCTGGATCCCAACACAAGCTAGGGGGTGACATACCATGTTAGTATAGGTGTGTTGTGTGCTTTGGATGTCAAAGATTGCTCTCTGGGGTGTGACCCGCTTCACCGGCATCCACTTCTCTCTCGTGAGCGCTTATAGGGTGAAACTCCTGTATCGGACGAAACATCGTGAATCTTCCGAAGAGGTGGGTTCTACTTTTTTGTTTTGTGTTCCTATGGGCTATACTAGCACAACCAAGCAAATAGTTCCCCATTGCTACCCATTTCGACGCCGTTACCTCGTGTTTCCGTATAAGTCCGGTATTTCTCCAGCTGGTCTAGGGTTTCACCGGGAGGGGGGCTACGGAGCATCTGGATCCCAACACACGCTAGGTGGTGCCATACCATGTTAGTATAGGTGTGTTGTGTGCTTTGAATGTCAAAGATTGCTCTCCGGGGTGTGACCCGCTTCACCGGCATCCACTTCTCTCTCGTGAGCGCTTATAGGGTGAAACTCCTTTATCGGACAAAACATCGTGAATCTTCCGAAGAGGTGGGTTCTACCTTTTTGTTTTCTGTTCCTATGGGATATACTAGCACAACCAAGCAAATAGTTCCACATTTCTACCCCCTTTCGGTGCAGTTACCGCGTGTTTCCGTATAAGTCAGGTATTTCTCCAGCGGGTCTAGGGTTTCACCGGGAGGGAGGCTACGGAGCGTATGGATCCCAACACAAGATAGGGGGTGCCATACCATGTTATTATAGGTGTTTTGTGTGCTTTGGATGTCAAATATTTCTCTCCGAGGTGTGACCCGCTTCACCGTCATCCACTTCTCTCTCGTGAGCGCTTATAGGGTGAAACTCCTGTATCGGACGAAACATCGTGAATCTTCCGAAGAGGTGGGTTCTACCTTTTTGTTTTGTGTTCCTATTGGCTATCCTAGCACAACCAAAAAAAATAGTTCCACATTGCTACCCCCTTTCGACGCCGGTACCGCGTGTTTCCGTATAAGTCAGGTATTTCTCCAGCGGGTCTAGGGTTTCACCGGGAGGGGGGCTACGGAGTGTCTGGATCCCAACACAAGCTAGAGGGTGCCATACCATGTTAGTATAGGTGTGTTGTGTGCTTTGGATGTCAAAGATTTCTCTCCGAGGTGTGACCAGCTTCCTCGGCATCCATTTCTCTCTTGTGAGCGCTTATAGGGTGAAACTCCTGTATCGGACGAAACATCGTGAATATTCCGAAGAGGTGGGTTCAACCTTTTTGTTTTGTGTTCCGATGGGCTATCCTAGCAGAACCAAGCAAATAGTTCCACATTGCTACCCCCTTTCGACGCAGTTACCGCGTGTTTCCGTATAAGTCAGGTATTTCTCCAGCGGGTCTAGGGTTTCACCGGGAGGGGGGCTACAGAGCGTATGGATCCCAACAAAAGCTAGGGGGTGCCATACCATGTTAGTATAGGTGTTTTGTGTGTTTTGAATGTCAAAGATTTCTCTCCGGGGTGTGACCCACTTCACCGGCATCCACTTCTCTCTCGTGAGCGCTTATAGGGTGAAACTCCTGTATCGGACAAAATATCGTGAATCTTCCGAAGAGGTGGGTTCTACCTTTTTTTTGTGTTCATATGGGCTATCCTAGCACACCCAAGAAAATAGTTCCACATTGCTACCCCGTTTCGACGCAGTTACCGCGTGTTTCCGTATAAGTCAGATATTTCTCCATCGGGTCTAGGGTTTCACCGGGAGGGGGGCTACAGAGCGTCTGGATCCCAACACAAGCTAGGGGATGCCATACCATGTTATTATAGGTGTGTTGTGTGCTTTGGATGTCAAAGATTGCTCTCCGGGGTGTGACCCGCTTCACCGGCATCCACTTCTCTCTCGTGAGCGCTTATAGGGTGAAACTCCTGTATCGGACAAAACATCGTGAATCTTCCGAAGAGGTGGGTTCTACATTTTTGTTTTGTGTTCCTATGGGCTATCCTAGCACAACCAAGCAAATAGTTCCACATTTCTACCCCCTTTCGATGCAGTTACCGCGTGTTTCCGTATAAGTCAGGTATTTCTCCAGCGAGTCTAGGGTTTCACCGGGAGGGAGGCTACGGAGCGTATGGATCCCAAAAAAAGATAGGGGGTGCCATACCATGTTAGTATAGGTGTTTTGTGTGCTTTGGATGTCAAATATTGCTCTCCGGGGTGTGACCCGCTTCACCGGCATCCACTTCTCTCTCGTGAGCGCTTATAGGGTGAAACTCCTGTATCGGACGAAACATCGTGAATCTTCCAAAGAGGTGGGTTATAACTTTTTGTTTTGTATTCCTATTGGCTATGCTAGCACAACAAAGCAAATAGTTCCACATTGCTACCCCCTTTCGACGCCGTTACCGCGTGTTTCCGTATAAGTCAGGTATTTCTCCAGCGGGTCTAGGGTTTCACCGGGAGGGGGGCTACGGAGTGTCTGGATCCCAACACAAGCTAGGGGGTGCCATACCATGTTAGTATAGGTGTGTTGTGTGCTTTGGATGTCAAATATTGCTCTCCGAGGTGTGACCAGCTTCATCGGCATCCATTTCTCTCTCGTGAGCGCTTATAGGGTGAAACTCCTGTATCGGACGAAACATCGTGAATATTCCGAAGAGGTGGGTTCAACCTTTTTGTTTTGTGTTCCTATGGGCTATCCTAGCACAACCAAGCAAATAGTTCCACATTGCTACCCCCTTTCGACGCAGTTACCGCGTGTTTCCGTATAAGTCAGGTATTTCTCCAGCGGGTCTAGGGTTTCACCGGGAGGGGGGCTACAGAGCGTATGGATCCCAACAAAAGCTAGGGGGTGCCATAACATGTTAGTATAGGTGTTTTGTGTGTTTTGAATGTCAAAGATTTCTCTCCGGGGTGTGACCCACTTCACCGGCATCCACTTCTCTCTCGTGAGCGCTTATAGGGTGAAACTCCTGTATCGGACAAAATATCGTGAATCTTCCGAAGAGGTGGGTTCTACCTTTTTGTTTTGTGTTCATATGGGCTATCCTAGCACACCCAAGCAAATAGTTCCACATTGCTACCCCGTTTCGACGCAGTTACCGCGTGTTTCCGTATAAGTCAGATATTTCTCCAGCGGGTCTAGGGTTTCACCGGGAGGGGGGCTACAGAGCGTCTGGATCCCAACACAAGCTAGGGGGTGCCATACCATGTTATTATAGGTGTGTTGTGTGCTTTGGATGTCAAAGATTGCTCTCCGGGGTGTGACCCGCGTCACCGGCATCCACTTCTCTCTCGTGAGCGCTTATAGGGTGAAACTCCTGTATCGGACAAAACATCGTGAATCTTCCGAAGAGGTGGGTTCTACATTTTTGTTTTATGTTCCTATGGGCTATCCTAGCACAACCAAGCAAATAGTTCCACATTTCTACCCCCTTTCGATGCAGTTACCGCGTGTTTCCGTATAAATCAGGTATTTCTCCAGCGAGTCTAGGGTTTCACCGGGAGGGAGGCTACGGAGCGTATGGATCCCAAAAAAAGCTAGGGGGTGCCATACCATGTTAGTATAGGTGTTTTGTGTGCTTTGGATGTCAAATATTGCTCTCCGGGGTGTGACCCGCTTCACCGGCATCCACTTCTCTCTCGTGAGCGCTTATAGGGTGAAACTCCTGTATCGGACGAAACATCGTGAATCTTCCAAAGAGGTGGGTTATAACTTTTTGTTTTGTGTTCCTATTGGCTATCCTAGCACAACCAAGCAAATAGTTCCACATTGCTACCCCCTTTCGACGCCGTTACCGCGTGTTTCCGTATAAGTCAGGTATTTCTCCAGCGGGTCTAGGGTTTCACCGGGAGGGGGCTACGGAGTGTCTGGATCCCAACACAAGCTAGGGGGTGCCATACCATGTTAGTATAGGTGTGTTGTGTGCTTTGGATGTCAAATATTGCTCTCCGAGGTGAGACCAGCTTCATCGGCATCCATTTCTCTCTCGTGAGCGCTTATAGGGTGAAACTCCTGTATCGGACGAAACATCGTGAATATTCCGAAGAGGTGGGTTCAACCTTTTTGTTTTGTGTTCCTATGGGCTATACTAGCACAACCAAGCAAATAGTTCCACATTTCTACCCCTTTTGACGCAGTTACCGCGTGTTTCCGTATAAGTCAGGTATTTCTCCAGCGGGTCTAGGGTTTCACCGGGAGGGGGGCTACGGAGCGTCTAGATCCCAACACAAGCTAGGGGGTGCCATAACATGTTAGTATAGGTGTTTTGTGTGTTTTGAATGTCAAAGATTTCTCTCCGGGGTGTGACCCACTTCATCGGCATCCACTTCTCTCTCGTGAGCGCTTATAGGGTGAAACTCCTGTATCGGACAAAACATCGTGAATCTTCCGAAGAGGTGGGTTATACCTTTTTGTTTTGTGTTCCTATGGGCTATCCTAGCACAACCAAGCAAATAGTTCCACATTGCTACCCCCTTTCGACGCAGTTACCGCGTGTTTCCGTATAAGTCAGATATTTCTCCAGCGGGTCTAGGGTTTCACCGGGAGGGGGGCTACGGAGCGTCTGGATCCCAACACAAGCTAGGGGTTACCATACCATGTTAGTATAGGTGTGTTATGTTCTTTGGATGTCAAAGATTGCTCTCCGGGGTGTGACCGGCTTCACCGGCATCCACTTCTCTCTCGTGAGCGCTTATAGGGTGAAACTGCTGTATCGAACGAAACATCGTGAATCTTCCGAAGAGGTGGGTTCAACCTTTTTGTTTTGTGTTCCTATGGGCTATACTAGCACAACCAAGCAAATAGTTCCACATTTCTACCCCCTTTCGACGCAGTTACCGCGTGTTTCCGTATAAGTCAGGTATTTCTCCAGCGGGTTTAGGGTTTCACCGGGAGGGGGGCTACAGAGCGTCTGGATCCCAACACAAGCTAGGGGGTGCCATACCATTTTAGTATAGGTGTCTTGTATGTTTTGGATGTCAAAGATTGCTCTCCGGGGTGTGACCCGCTACACCGGCATCCACTACTCTCTCGTGAGCGCTTATAGGGTGAAACTTCTGTATCGGACCAAACATCGTGAATCTTCCGAAGAGGTGGGTTCTACCTTTTTGTTTTCTGTTCCTAGTGGCTATCCTAGCACAACCAAGAAAATAGTTCCATATTGCTACCCCTTTCGACGCAGTTACCGCGTGTTTCTGTATGAGTCAGGTATTTCTCCAGCGGGTCTAGGGTTTCACCGGGAGGGGGGCTACGGAGCGTCTGGATCCCAACACAAGCTAGGGGGTGCCATACCATGTTTGTATAGGTGTGTTGTGTGCTTTGGATGTACCAACTATCTCTAAAAATGTCTAGAAATGACATGGCCGAGTAGTGCAGACAACACCCGTCTACCACCCTATTGTACATGCCCTAAAAACAGAGGGAACCAGATCCTCTTACTTTGCCCACCTTACGTTCCCTTACTTTCTCCCATGACACGTGGGTCTGGTATGTGATGGGCTCCATTTGTCAGTGACCTAAAGTCAGAGGATCCCGTTCCCGCACAGAGAAGCGCTCGTCTCAGCGTCTGCAGGCCGTTGCCGCCGTAGTTTGCATGCATGGACTCAATCTGCACCGTTCCTTACGATCAAACGATCGAAAATGACGCGGTGCATGGACTGGGTGTTTTGTCTCAATGCAACTACATGCAACAACGGACACTATCTAGTGGGGCCCCGTCCACCAGCCGAGTGCATGCACGACTCGTTTTTTCAGAGTAAACAACGTGGCAGAAGAATAAAAGAGTAAACGTCACGTCGCATTTGCAGCCCTGCACGCCTCGTTTCAGAAAGACGAGTCGCGTCGCATTTGCAGCGACGTAGCCCTCCACGCCTCGTTTTCAGAAGATACGCATCAATGCATGCAGCGAGGTAGGATTTGGCGTGAGACTTTGGATTTCTTCTCTTGACCTCTTTAATACACGCATGCAACGTCGAATCACTCTGGCTTCCTAATGCACACGCTCGTACTCCGTATCACTAGCTGTCCTACGCCTATGCCTATTCTACACCGCTTTGACCATGCATCGACTGTTCTACACTGCATCCAACGTTTCACATAGTTTGCTTCATCTACCCCAATTAATTCACGTCTCATCGTGTCTTTAAATAGCCTGTTTCACTCGTCCTCCATCTACTCATCCCTCTCCAGCCCATTTGCCTTATCTCCCTTCAAGCCCCGAACACCATGTCTTCCTACTCTCTCCCTTCAAGCCCCGAGTCTGTCTCCGACGAGGACAACCACCCCAAGGATCGGCCTTGGTACGAGCCCGATTGGACGCCGGAGGAGACGGGCCTCGTGCCCGTCGAATCTCCCGAATGGGAGCGATCGCCGTCGTCCGGCCCTGACGGCGTCGAGCGCGCCGAGAACCTCTCCCCCAAGACGAAGAACCGCCGCCTCAAGAAACAGGAGCGGCTGGAGAAGAAGGAGCTCGAGAAGGAGGAGAAGAAGGAGGAGAAGGCTCTCCGGGCCCGCATCAAGAGGGCCCGTGAGAACGACGAGGAGAGGATGCGGGGGGAGAACCGCCGCGCCCGGATCAAGGATGAGATCGACCAGGGCGGCGGAGTGGAAGAAGTAGGCCAACCCCCGGCGGTTGGCCGGACGGCGGGAAGGGCGCCCGCATGCATTCCGCGGGCGGTTATGGTTTAGGGCTAGGGCCCCTTTTTTTTAATAGATGTAATGTCCGACGGGCCCCACTAAATATATGTAAAGTGGGCCAATGATTATCCATATATATATGTCCAGTGTTTAATTATATTTACCAATGAAGTTATGTTTAATTATATTTGCCCAAATGAACTCAATGTTTAAATTATATTTGTCCGAATGTTAGTACGAATGTTTAAGTTATATTTGTCCGAATGTTTAAATTATATTTTTCCAAATTTTAAATTATATTTGTTCAAATGTTTAAATTATATTTGTCCAATGTTTAAATTATTTTTGTCCACTGTTTGTCCCTCCTAGTATACATTGGGGCTCATTTAACATTGGGCCTGTCTTGGTTTTAGATGGGTCTGCCCTTTTATCCTGAACTGAAGCTGAACTGAACACTGAAGCTGAACTGAACTGAACACTGAACCTGTACATACGAACACTGAAAACTGAACTGAACTGAAAACTGAACATACGAACTGAAACAAACCAAATCAGGGCTGGATTGCTGACGCATTTATTCCAAGTCTTAGCCATACACAAATTGACCATGTCAAGCTAACTACAACACTAACTACATTATTTTTGACTAATGATCTGCAAATACACAATGCCAAGAACAATTGCACATAAATAAAAAATTGCAGCCAGCATATTGCCCTGTTTCTTTAGATCGACAAGCGTCTCCAGCTGTTTGGCCATCTTCTTCAACTCGTCCTTCTGCACCCATTGTGCACCGTAGCAGATCTCAATTGCTCCACCGCCGGTAGCAAATTGGGCACCTTTTTTTGTCCTCCTTTTGAATCCTCGCTATGTAATCCTCAAGCCACTCGAAATGGTCACATGTAAGAAGATCCTGCAAATACGAAACCCAAATCGGATGAAAACCCAAATCGGCTGAAAATTGAGGAAAAAAACGAAATTGACAGCGGGGAACACAGATCTCACCTCCCCAAGCTGTTCTTTGCTCTCGCATTTCACATACTCGCGCTCGCGGTTGCCGTTCTTGTCGCTCCATGTGACCCGCAGCTGCAGGGGCGCCGTCCGTCGGCTGTCAGGACATCTTCCCAGCGGAACTGGCCCGAAGCGCGGCCATTTAGAGTGGGATTCGGAAGCAGAGGTCGACGACATGCCGCCGGAGAAGAAGGGGACGCGCTGCCGGAGAAGAAGCAGAGCTGGGCTGATTTTTCTGCTAACCGCCGTGAGCTCCGCCGCTTTTAAACCGCCGGCCGCAAGCACCGGTCAACAGCTGGGGTCCCACAAACCACGCCAACGGTCAACAGCTGGGGCACACAACCGCGCCAACGCTCAACAGCTGGGGCCCACAGACCGCGCCAACGGTTCTATGATGGGTCCCACAGGTCAGCATCCTAACGGGGGCAGAAAGTTACGGTGAGAGCAGCGAAACGAGTCCATGCGCACAGACAAGGGGCAAAACTGAGGTCGATTCGGCACAGGGGCAAAACTGAGGTCGTGGTACCAACTGAGGGCAACCTGTTAAATAACCCTATATGTACAGATAGGTAATCTTTACAGCAACTCCAACAGAAGTGCAAAAACTTGGCGCGCTAAAAAGCGTTTGAAGTGTCGTTCTTGCGGTATGGCGCAAGCGGACAGTGCGTTGCTTTTCGAGACGCGCTAAAATTGCAGCACGTGAATTGACAGTTTTCGAGGCGCGCTAAAATTGTGGGCAACAAACAAGTTTCACAACACGCATGTGGTTAAAACCAATCAAACAAATAGACAAAAAATAAACTTTATCTAGTTCATATGAGTTCGTTCGACATCAAAAATTAAAATGCAGGAAACTAAAACTACGCGGTGAAGCCTCCGATGAACTAATCTGAGCCGCCTTTCGAGGAGCCCCCGTCTATTCAGGGAAATCGCCGTCTGAGCCCGAGGTGGGGTATCCGACGACGTCCAATTGTCGTCGAACCTCGGGTTGTCGGAGTCCCAATCGGGGCCGTTGAGGTCGGCTTCGAGGTCCACGACGGTGGCATCGTGGCGGGTTTTCTTGTGTGGCTTGCGCTCGGCCCACCGCTGCTCCTAGAACTCCTTCCCGATGGCGACGTCTTCGTGGAAACGGGCACACCACTCGTCCATGACGCGCTCGTCTTCTTTGGCATCGGCGATTTGGCGCGTCTATAGGTGGTGGCGGTGGCGATCCTCGCCGGTAACGACGTGCGGCAGCGGCGCGAGCTCCTGCGCCTGTTCACGTGTCCACACATCGCGGAATTTCATCTGGCCGCGCGGCCGCCCGAGCCGCCACGCCGCTCCGTCCCACGCGCAGGCGGCCTCGTGGGCGGTCTCGAAAGTACTGAGACCGACACGCGATGTGCCGCTACGTATCTCGGCGTAGAACGTGTCGTTCGGGCGCAGGCGGATGCCGCGGTAACCGTCGATGTTCCGACGCGGCGGCGGTGCGAAGCAGAGGGGAGAAGAGGATAAAGGTGTGGCGCAAGCGGCGGATGTAGAGATGAGAAGGCAACACGCGGGAGTGAAGTTTGAGGCAGTTGGGGCTGCGTTCGCAACGCGCCGGACTTCCCGCGCGAGAGATAGCCTACCGCCACTGTTGGAGAAAAGATCTTCACGCACCACAACATGTCACGTTGGCGTAGATTGAGGCCTATCAGTCATGCGAGTTTTTAAACGTCATGTGCTGAAAGTGATACAATCAGAACGTGAAATTAAACGTCGTGAGTTTGAAGCGGTACATGTCCATGTACCGTATGATTACGATTCAGCCCTAGATACGAGGTTTCTCGTCTAAAAACATAATCGCACTATCTCGACTGCCGCGTTTCCCTCCGCAAGGATAGTTCGAGAGAACCTGTCTGAGAGACAATCAAATACAGAAATATTACACCCAGCAGGTGTGGGTAGCGAACCTAGGCTCAAGGATGCAAAGCCGCACGTGGGAGGACGGCCGCCGACCGTAGAAGCAAGTGTGCATTATTGACTAGCGCGCGTTTGCATCGACGCGTTATTAACTCTGGCTTTGGCCCTAGTACTACTAGTACTAGTACTGTATTTTCTTATGCTTACGCCTGCGGTATCTATGTCGTTTGAGCCTACTACGCTTTGCCTTTCCAGAGTTTAAGGCATATTTCTTACTACCTCCGTCCACTTTTATAAGGCTCACTTCTTAGCATTTCAACAGTAAGAAGTGGGCCTTATAAAAGTGGACGGAGGAAGTAATTCAAACCGATCTCTCTCTGAATCTTACTTGGCAGTGACTAGGCATGGTTCACACAAGATATTCCCCCTTTTGCGGACGCCGCGGCTATAATTGTCCACGACATACAGGAGGCACAGTGGAGTGTTTGGAGCATCGAAGCAAGAAACCATGTCTGATGATCTCGATCTGGCTTTGACCTGGCGGCGTAGCATGGTCATGCATCGTACCGCCCCTAGAGCAGTTTGCTAAAGATATACTCCAGGCACACTTGCATGTGGCATTCGTTTGATCCTAACACGACTTGTTATTTTAGGCTAAAGATATTGTTTCTTTTATAAAGAGCAATATATTAATATCAGTTAGATATCAAAGTAATTATAAAAATATAGCATGTTCAAAGATATATTATTGTAGCCGAAAGATGTATTCCCTCTATTTTAAAATAATTGAAGTTTGTAGATTTATCCTAAGTCAAACATGTTTACATTTGACCAAAATTATAGAAAATATAGCATATCTTTAGCGTCAAATTTATATAACATA
Source organism: Alopecurus myosuroides (assembly GCA_028641055.1). NCBI lineage: Eukaryota > Viridiplantae > Streptophyta > Magnoliopsida > Poales > Poaceae > Alopecurus > Alopecurus myosuroides. Next base: position 238,287,859 of record CM054057.1, on the reverse strand, counting down.
AAAGTACATTGTACGATAAATCTAATACAACTAAATTGGTGTGGTAGCGGTTGGTATTATTTTCAACAAAACTGGTCAAACTTAAGATAAAAAAAAATTGGCGGGAAAACTTATGAGAAGTTGACTTAGGATAAATCTAAAACTTCAATTACTTTAAAACAGAGGGAGCATATTACTATTTGCATTTCGCATAGGATCACAACTATTTGTATACTTACGTTCGCAATGCTCAAAGATGATGTATCTTGAGCTGATTAATGCTTCTTAATTAAGCCCATTTACACGTCAACATTGTTGAGATATATTAGGATATGCACGTAGTCGGTTTAGATTCCTCGTAAATCAAGGATTGTACTTACCTAAACTTGATTGCACCTATCTATACTTCTTATAAAACAAAACCCTACTAATATGGGAACTGCTGAGCGTCCCCCGGGGGATGGAAAATTTCCATCCCCCATCTCCCCCTGCTGACACCTGTCCCTTTTTTTTTTTTGCCAAATCCCACTTTTGCTCTCCGTAGCAAAAAATAGCCCCGCTTTTGCTCCCCGTAGCAAAAAAATGTCCCGCTTTTGCTCCCGTAGCAAAAAAAACGTTTCACCCCAAAAAGAACAGGAAACTGTCAGACCTCGCCGGAGACTCGCCGGAGACCTCGCCGGAGTTACTGTAGCAAATTTTTTTGCTACAGAAGCAAAAAGTCGATTTCGCCGGAGCCGTCGCCGGAGACTTTTGCTCGCCGGAGAGCAAAAAAATTATACTAAAAAAGCAAAAGAATAAACTTATTGTAGCAAAAGAATTATTCTATTAGAGCAAAAAATCGGACCTCGCCGGAGTTACAGTAGCAAAAAATTTGTACAAAAAAAACAAAAAAAAATCCGTATTGTAGCAACTATTTGTACAGGAAAAAATTTCGCCCCAAATATACAATCCCACACTGCCAGTCTTCGGGAGCATCAAAGTCGGCCTTCGTGAGCATCTGTTGAGTGCTATCGGAGCAGCGGGAACCTCGCCAGAGAAGCTATTGTCCTCGAGAGCAAGCGCTTGGAGCAACGCCGCGCCCAGGGAGGCGGACGCGCCGCCGTCCGTCGCGGGGGACGAGTACGACAGCTCCATGGAAGCACCCGTGCTGTGCTAGAGGCCAGCCAAGGACGGCGGCGCCACCTGCCAATCTACCACCCCAAATCCCCGCCGCCGCCACCGACGGGTTCACCACGGATGAGCTCGAGTCGCTGCTCTTCCTGCCGTCATCGTCGCATCAGCAGCCAGCCCCAGCGAGCAGACCAGGACGAGCGGGAGCCAGCGCGCTGCCGAGGCGCCCTCCGTCCCGTCCTCCTACGCCGTCTGGGAGAAGGAGCGGTAATAATCTAGTAATCGAGCGATGGAGGTGGAGGCCGCCAGGTGCGAGTGCTGCGGCTTCACAGAGGAGTGCACGCCGGAGTACATCGCCGCGGTGCGCGCCGAGTACCTGGGCCGCTGGGTCTGCGGCCTCTGCGCGGAGGCGGTGGACGACGAGCTCCGCCGCGCGCGCTCTGTCGGGGACAGGGCCATCACCACGGCCGAGGCGCTCGATCGGCACGACGCGTTCGCGCGCGAGGCGCCGCGCGCGCCGGGGAGTAAGGCGGCGGAGGAGCTCGTGGCCGCCGTGTCGCGCCTGCTCCGGCGCTGCCTCGACTCGCCGCCGGCGTCTCCGGCTGCGGCGCGGGGCCAGAAGGTCGCCGCGGGGACCCGGTGCTCGGACGCTGAGGATGCTTGATTGCCCGCCCGCCGGCTGGAGGCGAATGTCCTGCAAGGCTTTTAGCTAGTTGGTGGATGCGCACGTACTTCCGTGCTAGTATTGCTAATGATTCGAGCAGGAGGCTAGCTGCAATCTGATGGAGTAGGGAAGGGGACAGCGGCGCTGCTGTGCTCCGGGAAGAAGACGAGAAAGAAAAACGTATGGACAGGGAAAGGATAAGGAAGAAACGTGGGTGCGCGGATACGTTTTCTTCTGCCAGGAACTGGACGCGTGGCGCGCTGCGCGTGCGGGGGATCGAGTCGCGCGATCCCCCGGCTGAACGTCAGCGTTTTCCTACTAATATGCATCAATGATTTTTCTATCTCAACATACAACTACAAGCTATCCACGTCATTCATTCTCCTATCCAATCAATTGTCCATGTCATCTCCACTAATAATTATTAATCACTACATGCAATTTACACATCATCTATTTATTAAATCATCTAATTATTCATATTAATAATTTAAAATATATACTATATGATAAATTGAATTTTGCATATTCTCTTCAAAAACATAATGTATCACATCTTTTATAAACTTTTGTTTATAATATAGTTTCTAAAGCGATCTCGCAGCAACGCGCGGGTATCCTTCTAGTATATAAGAAGAGATAGCCAGCCCTATTAGAGCTGTAAAGCCTTCTCCAATCCTCTACATGGTATCAGCCTAATTTCAACCTAATCCTAGCAAGAGCTGATGCAGCCGTCGCTCCATCCAATCTGCCGTCGCCGCCTCTCCCCGCGCTGCTCGCCCTTCCCCTCCTTCATCCGAGCCACGCCACCACCACACTGCTTCCACCCCCATGGATTTCTCCTCCCACTCCCCTTTGCCTCCTCTCGGTCCAAGAGCAACAATACCTTTGCCGGCCCCTCCGTCGTGATCATCCGCGACGTTACAATCCTTGAACGCGTCCCCATAAAGCTCTCTTACACCACGGCTAACTTCTATGCGTGGAAAACATACTTCATTCTTCTATTCCGCGAATATGACCTCCAGGACCACGTCGATGGCTATATCGACCTCCTCTCCATGCCTCACGACGTTGAGTGGCTTGCCATCGACGTCAACATCATCTGATGGTTCTTCCTCACCGTCTCCACGAAGATCTTCCACAACGTTGTCCGTGACGGCGACACGCACCGTTTTGACCAAGATCACCGGCCTCTTCACCAACAACAAGCTGCAGCGCATCGTCTTTCTCCCGCAGGAGTTCTTTGGCCTCCATCAAAACGGCCTCTCCATCGAATATTTCTGCAGGCGTCTCAAGACTCTCTCCGATGAGTTGCGGGACTTGGAATTGCTGATCTCCGACGAGCTCTCCTCTCCATGTTGACGGCCGGCCTCGGCGAGGATCTCAACAACGCCGCCTCCAATCTCACGTTGCTCACCAAGCCGACGTTTGAGAAAGCCGTGGCTTACCTTCGCCTTGAGGAGTGGCGGATGAAGCGCCATCGGTCTCACGCGGTTCACACCGCCCTTGCTGCTGGCCTCTCTCGCAGGGCTCCTACTCCGACACCCATGGCGCCTTCGCCGCGTGTCTCGGCGCCTTCGCGCCAGCCGTTCTACCCGCCCCAGCCGCCAGCCTATCCCGCTCGTCCGGCAGCAACGGCAGTTAGCGCCCCGTCCAGCAGTCCTAGCCGACTTTGCCGTGGAGCACAAGTTTCAACCCGTGGACCGGGGTTGTTCATGCCTATAAGATGCCCATGCCGCATGCCCCGACCCTGAGCATCCTTGGACCGCGCCCGGCCACCCATCAGGCGTTCTTTGTGACACCCAACACGGCGCGACTACGGCCTACACTGCCGTCGCGCCCTTCTACAACAGCATGGCACCCGGGTACTTCACCCCTCCTATGAAGACACCGCCTCTTGGACCCCGCGTCCTGACGGACCTTCAGTCCGCCCCCACCACTACTTCATACGGAGGCGGCGGCGACTGGTTCATGGACATCTGTGCATCTTTGCACATGGCCTCCAACCCTGGTAACCTCTCTGTTTCTTTTCCTGCCTCCACCACCTCCATCATCATCGTCGGTAATGGTTCTGCTCTTCCTATTACTCATACCGGTTCCACAAATTTTCCATCTACTTCCACATCATTATATCTTAATAATGTTGTCGTTTCTCCTCACTTAATTCAGAACCTTGTGTTTGTTCTTTCTCTTAACCGTGACAATCACTAGAGCTCGGTGAAACGGATTCTCCGTTACATCTGCAACACTATGGACCTCGGACCCGCTCCATGCTTTGCCATCCATGTACATCATGGCATACTCGGATGCAGACAGGACCGTCTGCCCTGACACCCGGCACTGCACCTCAGGATATTGTGTCTACCTTGGATCATCGCTCATCTCGTGATCGTCCAAACGGCAACCCACGATCTCTAGGTCCAGTGCTGAGGCTGAATATCGCGCCATGGCTAATGCGGTTGCTTAGTGCACCTGGCCTCGTTAGCTCCTTTCTTAACTATCTTGTCCTGTCGACAAGGCCACTATTGTGTTTTGTGATAATGTCTCTATTGTCTACCTCTCCGCCAACCCCGTTCATCATCGTCGCGCTAAGCATATTGAGCTGGATATTCACTTCATTCGTGGGCAGCTTGCTCTCCGTCACGTTCGTTTTCTTCACGTGCCTACCTCCCATCAATTTGCGGACATCATGACGAAGGGATTGCCGACATCGACTTTTCACGAGTTTTGTTCCAGTCTGTGTCTCAGTTCCGACGCTTCAACTGCGCGGGGGGAGGCACTGGTAGAAAATAGGCCTTCCATACGCCCCCATTAGTCCCAAAAATAATCGACCCCCGACCATAGGGGTCTTTAGTCGCGGTTCGGGAGGAGACCCGCGACCAACAGTCTGGCCCCAGCGCGCTCGGTCCACAGCTGGTGGACGGGAGGGGCTTTAGTCGCGGTTGGTCTGGCCAACCGGGACTAATAGGTCCTCAGGCTGGCCCGAAGGCCTTTAGTCGCGGTTGTCCAGGCCAACCGGGACTAAAGGCCCATCCCTATATATATGACTCAGCTGGCTGCACTTTGCCACATTTGGTGTCACTTCTACTCACAATATTCACAAGGGGTGGTGGGTTTGCTTTTGGTTCCTACTATGCACACATGGTGTTCGATGAAATGCCCGAGAGCATGAAACACACATGATATGAAGTGTCCGAGCCACACTTGAGCATTTTCATTTATTTTTCCTCCACGATCGCGGTTAGCAACTTGAACCTTTCATGATTTGTATTATTTCTAGCTAGTTAGTTTAACAAATGCATGATGGTTAATTATATACTTTATATAATAATAATGCAGATGAATCGGCAATGGATGTACGTTAACCGACTCTCCGGCGAGTTCACTACGGGTTTGAAAGATTTCCTCGTAGTGGCAAATGCGAACAAGCAGCGAGGTTTTATTATCTGTCCATGTGCTGAATGTAAGAATCAGAAGGGTCACTCCTCCTCAAGAGTCGTTCACATGCACCTGCTTCGGCACGGTTTCATGCCAAGCTATAATTGTTGGACCAAGCATGGAGAAAGAGGGGTTAGAATGGAAGAAGATGAAGAAGAGGATGATATCGATGTCAACTATCATGAGGCTTTCATGGAGGATGATGCTGAAGGTGGGGAAGGTTTTGGTGAAGGTGAAGAAGAAGCACATGATGAGCCCGCTGATGATCTTGGTCGGACCATTGCTGATGCACGGAGACGCTGCGAAACTGACAAGGAGAGGGAGAATTTGGATCGCATGTTAGAGGATCACACGAGGTCGTTGTACCCAGGATGCGACAATAGTCTGAAAAAGCTGGGCTGCACACTGGATTTGCTGAAATGGAAGGCACGGGAAGGTGCAGCTAACTCATCATTTGAAAATTTGCTGAAAATGTTGAAGAATATGTTTCCGAAGAATAACGAGTTGCCCGCCAGTACGTACGAAGCAAAGAAGGTTGTCTGCCCTCTAGGTTTAGAGATTCTGAAGATACATGCATGCATTAACGAATGCATCCTCTACCGCGGTGAATACGAGTATTTGAATGAATGCCCTGTATGCACTGCATTGCTTATAAGATCATAGGCGATGACCCTGGTGACGATGTTGAGGGCGAGAAACCCAGGAAGAGGGTTCCCGCCAAGGTGATGTGGTATGCTCCTATAATACCTCGGTTGAAACGTCTGTTCAGGCTGATGGAACGCAATGGAGAAAGATCGACAGAGAGTTCAAAGATTTTGCAGCTGACGCAAGGAACATAAGATTTGGTCTAAGTACTGATGGCATGAATCCTTTTGGCGAGCAGAGCTCCAGCCATGGCACCTGGCCCGTGACTCTATGCATCTACAACCTTCCTCCTTGGTTGTGCATGAAGCGGAAGTTCATTATGATGCCAGTGCTCATCCAAGGTCCGAAGCAACCCGGCAACGACATCGATGTGTACCTAAGGCCATTAGTTGATGAACTTTTACAGTTGTGGGGCAGACCTGGTGTACCTGTGTGGGATGAGCACAAAGAAGAGGAATTTGACCTACGAGCGTTGCTTTTTGTAACCATCAACGATTGGCCTGCTCTCAGTAACCTTTCGGGACAGTCAAATAAGGGATACAAAGCATGCACGCACTGCTTACATGAGACTGAAAGTGTATTTTTGGATAATTGTAGGAAGAACGTGTACCTGGGTCATCGTCGATTTCTTCCCCGAAATCATAACGTAAGAAAGAAAGGCAAGCATTTCAACGGCAAGGCAGATCACCGGCCGAAGCCTGCGGAACGTACTGGAGCTGAGATATTTGATATGGTCAAGGATTTGAAAGTCATCTTTGGAAAGGGTCCTGGCGGACAATCAGTTCCGCTGGGAGTTGACGGGCACATACCCATGTGGAAGAAGAAATCAATATTTTGGGAGCTACAGTATTGGAAAGTCCTAGATGTCCGCTCTGCAATCGACGTGATGCATGTTATGAAGAATATTTGCGTGAACCTGCTAAGCTTCTTGGGCGTGTATGGGAAGACAAATGATACAAAGGAAGCACGGCAGGACCAGCAAATTTTGAAAGACCCAGATGACCGGCATCCGGAATGGTTTCAAGGTCGTGCCAGCTACGCTCTTACGAAAGAAGAGAAGGTCATTTTTTTTTGAATGCCTGAGCAGTATGAAGGTCCCGTCTAGCTTCTCGTCGAATATAAAGGGAATAATAAACATGGCGGACAAAAAGTTCCAAAACCTGAAGTCTCACGACGACCACGTGATTATGACGCAATTGCTTCCGATTGCTTTGAGAGGGCTCCTACCGGAAAATGTTCGAGTAGCCATTGTGAAGCTATGTGCATTCCTCAATGCAATCTCTCAGAAGGTAATCAGTCCAGAAGATCTACCACGGTTACAGAACGATGTGGTCCAATGTCTTGTCAGTTTCGAGTTGGTGTTTCCACCATCCTTCTTCAATATTATGACGCACCTCCTGGTCCACCTAGTCGAAGAGATTTACATTCTCGGTCCTGTATTTCTACACAATATGTTCCCCTTCGAGAGGTTTATGGGAGTATTAAAGAAATATGTTCGTAACCGTGCTAGGCCAGAAGGAAGCATCGTAAAGGGCTATGGAAATGAGGAGGTAATTGAGTTCTGTATTGACTATGTTCCTGACCTTAAGCCGATTGGTATTCCTCAATCGCGGCACGAGGGGAGACTAAGTGGAAAAGGCACGATCGGAAGGAAATCAACGATATGTATGGACGGTCATTCTATGACTGAAGCACACCACACAGTTCTGCAAAATTCGAGCGTGGTGGCTCCGTACTTCGAGCAACACAAGAATATTTTACGCTCGGACAACCCGGGGAAGCCTGAATCATGGATTAGAAAGGCCCACATGGAGACTTTCGGCAGTTGGTTGCGAAAACATTTAATGAATGACAATGATATTGGAGATCAGCGGTACATGTTGGCCAAGACACCATCTTCGACTATAACGACTTTCCAAGGGTACGAGATTAATGGGAATACATTTTACACGATCTCCCAAGATAAAAAGAGCACCAACCAAAACAGTGGTGTCCTCTTTGATGCAGCAACCGAGATTGGGCAAAAGGTCACATATTATGGTTACATAGAGGAGATATGGGAACTTGACTATGGACCCTCCTTTAAGGTCCCTTTGTTCCGGTGCAAATGGTTCAACCTAACAGGAGGTGGGGTAAAGGTGGACGAGCAATACGGAATGACAATGGTGGATTTCGACAACCTTGGTTACCTTGACGAACCATTCGTCCTAGCCAAAGATGTCGCTCAGGTTTTCTATTTGAAGGACATGAGTAGCAAACCGAGGAAACGGAAAGATAAGAAAACGATCAGTACATCATGCGATGATCCAAAGCGCCACATTGTTCTTTCAGGGAAAAGAAACATCGTGGGAGTGGAGGACAAGACAGACATGTCAGAAGATTATAATATGTTTGGTGAAATTCCGCCCTTCAAAGTCAACACTGACCCAAGCATAGTTAAATGATGAGGATGCTCCATGGATACGGCCAAATCGTAAGAAAGCGGGGACACAAGGGAAGAATTGATGTGTAATAATTTATTGTACCAAACTTTTTGAATGGATCATGTGAATTATATTATCTCTGATGTGTTTAAGACTAACTCCTTTGCAAAATATTTGAGAAAACGAGTGGAAAACATGGAAAACAGAAGGTTACTTAAATGTCTCAAAACCTTGTGAGATAAAATATCTGATTTCATAACTTTTATTAAAAACAGAAAACAGACGCGCTAGCTCGCCGCAGTGTCGCCGGAATACAAATTCTTTTATTAAAAAGAGAAAACAGACGAACACTACTCCTCGTCGTCGTCGTCGGGGAACTCGTCGGTGACCTCCTCCGGGTCATCGTCGTCGTCGAACTCGTCGGTGACCTCCTCGTCATCGTCGGAGGTGCATGATGGTATGTCCGAGATAGGCCCCCACCTCGGATCGTCGGAGGCCCAGACTTCGCCGGTGTGGTCGGCCCGACGAAGCTCTTGCAGCGCCTTCGTCCTCGCCTCCCGAGCGGCATCTAACGCGAGGTGGCGTTCGAGGCGGCGCTCCGCCCGCTCAGCCGCGCGGGTCTGCCAGAGCTCCTCGCCGGCGCTCTCCTCCCCCGGGTTGTTCCGGTAATACTCGCGGACGACGCGGTCTTCCCTGGCGTCGACTAGGCCCTGAAACGCGCGGTGACGGAGGTGGAGGTGGTCGGCGGCAGTGACGATCTGCGGCTTTGGCGCCCTGGCCTCCGCTTCCCAGACGGTGTGGCAGTCGTTGAAGTTCATCAGCGACCGCGGGCGGTTGAGGCGCCAGGCCGCCGCGTCCCAGGCGCGGGCGGCCTCCGCCGCCGTCGCAAAGGAGCCGAGGGGGATGCGGTCGTCCCCCAGCGGATATCTGCGCTGAACATTCCGTTCTGCCGTGCTCGGACGCCGCGGAAGCCGGTGGTGCTGTTCCTCCTCGGAGTCATGGTGGAAGCGTGACGGTGCGTGGAGAGGAGTGGGCGCGTGGAGAGGAGAAGACGCGCTCGAGGCGCGACAGTTTATACCGCGCCCTCCTGGCCACGCGTCACAACTCCCGCGCCACGCGCCACCCTAACACAACCAAGCAAATAGTTGCACATTACTACCCGAGCTCAAAGTGAACACTGACCCAAGCATGTATGGATGTGTTAAAGGGGAGGGGGGTGTAGAACAACACAATCGGTATCACCATCATACAGCCCTACGGTGGCTACTCGGTGCAATATGCATACCAAATGCACGGCAGGACGTATGATGGCGAATCCGGATGTTTTGTATTTGCTCGATGAACTGAATATATGATGTATCAAACCTTAAAGGGGGATGTAGAACAAAACAATCGGTATCGCCCTCATACAGCCCCACCGTGGCTACTGGGTGCAATATGCATACCAAATGCACGGCAGGACGTATGATGGCGAATCCGGATGTTTTGTATTTGCTCGATGAACTGACCGGTGTATGAAGGTGGGCTATATATAGGGTCCTCCGGCTCAAAAAGTGTTGTGCTAGGGTTTTGATCCAACGGTTAAGAAACACCCTCATCCAACGGCTCACAACAGCTCGAAAGAAACACACCGTAGCCCTGATCGAACGGCTCACAACAGCTCGAAAGAAACACACCCCGGATCCAACGACTCACAAGCGCTTGAAAGAAACACACGATCCGTGTGATTCTATCTGATTGGTTCAAACGAAACCCTAACCTATTTAGTCCCGGTTGGTGTCCCCAACCGGGACTAAAGGGATGATCCGTTTCCCAATGAAACCCGTACCATTTAGTCCCGGTTGGTAAAACGGGCCGGGACTAAAGGGATATATGTTTTCTTCTCGCTATATATATGTATGCATTGCCACACCATTGGCATAAACACATACAAACTCACCACTCTCTCATGGCTTCTACCGTACCCACTCTAACATTCATCCAGGCGGAGGCACTTTCCGCCTCGAACTACCCCTGCCCGTGCGGCTACAACATTCCCGCCGGTTGGATGCTGAGCGCCGGAGGAGTGCCGGTCCCTCCTCTTCCTCAAGGTGTGGCGCGTCGGGCGGCCATCACGAACCACTACTACCACGAGCTCACGCCGGAGCAGCGGAGGAATCCCAGTTGGCATCCCGATAACCAACATACTTGGGATGCCTTCTTCATCAATCGGCGTGAGAGGGCGCTCGCCAGGTATGAGGAGGACGGTCTGCCTCCTGGGAACTTTCACGAGGCCGGTCGTCGGCTATGGTGGTACGGCCGGACTCTACAGAGCGTCATGGACTACATTAGGGCCGGCGATATCCCCCGCCTGCGCTACCCTCACGCCCAGTCCTGGAGTCGTGATCCTCCGGGGGAGTGCAGAGCACCGTCAGACGATAGTGACGACGACGGCGGCGACTACGACGACTACGAGTCGGAGTACTATAGGCCTAGGCAGGAGTATGACTAGCAGATATCAGATCCACCGTGTCTTGCCATTATGTAGATCGATCATGCATCTATGCTCTCCATTTAGGTTTAGATCCACTCTTACCATTATGAACTGACTTTTTTATCTATATATATATATCCAAGATGTGTGTGAATCTTTCTGATTGGAGGGAACAAAACCCTAACCATTTCGCCTCGGTTGGTAAAACATGCCGGGACTAAAGGGGTTTTATTTTTCTGAATATTCTGATATATTATTTGTATTTTTAAGATTTTAAAATGAAGTAGTTTTATTTTTCTGAATTTTCTGATATATTATTTGTATTTGTAAGATTTTAAAATGAATTAGTTTTATTTTTCTGAATTTTCTGATATATTATTTGTATTTTTAAGATTGTGAAAAGAAAAGTATTTGAAAAAGCACCTTTAGTCGCGGTTCGTGTCACGAATCGCGACTAAAGACTCTTTCCGCGCGGGAACGGAACCGCCGCGAAAAAACCTTTAGTCCCGGTTTGTGACACCAACCGCGACTAAAGGTACCCCTTTAGTCCCGGTTGGGGACACCAACCGCGACTAAAGGTACCTTTAGTCCCGGTTGGTGTCCCCAACCGGGACTAAAGGATTGCCCTATATAAAGTTTCCGTGCGCCGCCCTCCTCTTCCTGACACCAAACGCATCGAGGAACAGATCGAGCTCGTCTTCTCCGCGCGCGCCGCCGTCGTCTTCTCCTGCGCCGCCCTCGTCTTCTCCGCGCTGCCCTCGTCTCCGGTAGGTGCCCGCCGCCGCGTGCGCCCGATTTCGCCCTCGATTTGGTTGGTCCCGCCGCCGCGTGCGCCCGGTTTCACAGCTCGACGGCGCCCTTTCTTCTCCCGTGCGCGCCCTCGTTTCTTCACGGGGTAGCCGACGACGGCGGTTACCGGCGATGGGAGATGAGAAGCGAAGAGGGGCACGACGGCTTGCCTCCCTTATCCTCTACGAGGAGGCACACAAGAAGGAGCGGTGGCCATGGAGGTGCTGCATGCGCGCCACGGTCTCTGGCAGAGGAAGAAGAAAGGAGAAAAGAAACAAAATTTTGATACCCCCCTGATTGTTTTGAGAATTACAACTAAGTCCCTCTGCTATACAAAATAGAGAATAAAACGATGTTTTAAGAATTATAACTCCAAAAATCATAAAAAAATGTGCAAAATGTTCAGAATAATATGAGCTAACTATTTATACCATTTTAATCCATGTTTGACAAAGTTCAAAATGAGGCCATACTTGGAGTTTGAATTAAATTCATTAAAATAATGAAAATAAGTTTTAATTCAATAAATTCAGAATATTAAGTGTAATATACCAAAAAGACCAGGAAAGCAAATGCAACCTAGCTATGGGGTTCTCCAAGTCATTTGAGCAACTAATCTTGGACACACCTCTAAAGTATGATTTTCCCCCTCCGGTGGTCATCGTTCTTCCACCCAAAACCATAGCAATCTGTTTTCCCTCCTTCTACAACAATATTTGCTAAGTCTCCTATATACTTAATTAATTTTTACTACATGCATGTCTGCAGGAGTGACATATGGCGGACAATAGAGCCGGGCCGCTTACGGATCAGGAGGCTGAAGGTATTATATACGGCATGATAGCCAACGTGATCCCTTATGTGCTGGGCCCAGAATATGATGTAGTCTCTTCTTATCTGAACCTTGATGATCAAGAAGGTGGAGAAACGGACATTGTCGATGATCAAGAGGGTGAAGGAACGGACATTGTCGACGAAGGTGAACCGTCGACAAACGATGATCTCCAATTGCAAAGACCAACCACCTCCGGCGAGGTATATATATATATATACATTGAGCATCTCGTGATACAAACTTACTGAAATGTGAATACATATGCATTAACGCGCGCGACTCTCTTTCTTATTTTAGCCCTCGGCCGGATCGAGTACGACAAAGCGTGGCAAATCCAGGGCGATGAAAGAAGGAGAAACATATACCATCGAATCAGTCGGTGAAACCGGCAAGCCCCTACAGCACACCACAAAGTTTATCAACCAATGAGGAGTCATTGTTAGAGACAACGTCCCGATCACCGTCCAGGAATGGAAGGAGCCAAAGAAAGCACGTCTTGGATTCAGTTATGTCGACAAGAGAACGAAAAAGGATCTGTGGAGAAAGCTTATGGTACATTTCATTCTACCTCCGGAATACAACAAAAAAGATGAATTCGATAACGAGGTTCCGGGTGGACGTCAGAGGAGGAGGCTAGTCAAAGAGTTCGCTCTTCAGAAGATGGCCGAAGCATTCCGGAACTTCAAGAAAAAAATGTTCCGTGAATATGTCAGCCAGGGCAAGACTCCGATTTTCACTGGACAACATGAGAAACTGAGAGCTGATTGGCCAGAATTTGTGACGCAGAAGAAATCGGAGCATTTCAAGGAAATATTGAAAAAAAATAAGGTTAATGCGGATAAGAAACAGTACCATCATGTTATGGGGCCAGGAGGATACCACGTTTCGGCGCCTAAGTGGCAGAAGATGGAGGACGGCCTGAGGGCGCGAGGAATCCCTCTAGGTACAGAGGGATGGGACGAAAGAGCCAAAATGAGGTGGTACGGGCATGGGGGATCGCTAGACCCGGAGACAGGGGCGTGTGTTCATCGGCAGAAAACGTTTGCTCCGACCCAAGACCTTATTGACGCAATGGCCAAAGCTCAACAGGGAGTGATCACGTTCAACAGAGAGAGACGCACTGACCCATGCCCTCGGGAATCCTGAACACGGAGGACATATACGAGGCAAAGGCAGAATGCCGTGGAAAGTAGGGTTTTCCCAGGAAAATGACCCGTACTGTTACAGAAGCCGTAAGAGAAAGACGGACTGGGATGCAGATCTTCTGGCGAACCTTGCATCGGAAGTTAGTGAGTTGAAGCAGACCGTGCATGGAATACTTGAGAAAGAAAGATCGACGGCTGCAGGGCCGCATGAAGATCATGAAGCGGATCTCGGAAGCCAGCATCAGCGGAGAAGCAGCGTGGCTTCCACGGAGGCCCCGCCTGCAGGTGCTAATGCACCGATGATCGAGAGTCGTGCACCGGAGCCTCACTACCCCGTGGATGATGTAAAGGAGATGAAAGAATGTGAACTGCATTATCCCGTGGGGAACATTTCCACGAAGGTAGCTACCGGCAGTGCTTTACCCTATACACCTGGAGCACTCCACCACAACAACCCCATTCCATATGGCTATGCTCGTGTCATGGTGGAAGACATAGTCCAAGTGTTTGAGGACCTGGAGATTGACATAGCTACACCCGAAGGGGAGAGAAGACTTGGAGATGTCAAGCGCCAGTTCATTCTATGGAAAAAGAAGGACATAGTGTTTCCAGGCGAGACGCCAAAGCCAGCAAGTCCACCCCCCTCCGATGGTGCAGGTGGTGGTGGTGGTGGTGTTGGTGCTGGTTCACCTACGCCTCCTTCACGCCATTCGACGCCGTCCCCCGATCCACAATCTCCGGCGGATAAGCAGCCGCCGCCCCCCCAATCCTCCTCCGACGGATAAGCAGTCGTCGCCCCCCATTCCTCCTCCGGCGGATAATCAGTCGTTGCTTCCCATTCCTCCTCCGGCGGATAAGCAGCCGTCACGCCCCATTCCTCCTCCGGCAAAGAAACAGAAGCAGGCGGACAGCAAGGAAACCCGCTCTTGGACTATTAACCCGGAGGCTTATGTACCTAAGACCACACGGGTACAGGATCCATCACTGAAGCCTATCCCCCCAAGGGCTTGGGAACTTAGTGATGCTGAAACCAAATTGGCTGCGAAGGCTGACTATGAGAAATGGTCGGCCGATCGGAAGGCGCTAAGGGAGCCTAAGCCCAAGGAAGTATACCCTCCGTCGGTACAGAAGTGGGCTACGGGTTTTTTGTCGACACCGTCCCAAGCCGAGAAGAATTTGCCTAAAGACTATGAAAATGAACTTTGTAGGCAAGCAGATATATTGATGGAGGAGAAAGAAGAAAGGAAAAAAAGTGGGAAACAAGTTGATCAGCTCGGGATGCAGAGTAAACAATCGATCCCCCCGCTCATAGTGAAAGTCGGTCCGGAACAGGACCCCGAGGTCAGAGCAGCTGCGGCGGCAATGGGATTGACTGTAGCTACTGCCATGAAAAATGCGTCCGAGATGGGTATGTCTCTTCGTGCCTTGTTAGGCCTGGACAATGCGCCAATGGCTGAGGTAGCATTACAATATGTGAAGAAAGGGCCTCTCGTCGAACCTGCGCAGGAAAAGAGTCTACCACCAGTAATGAAAAATCTGCTACGTTGGTACAAAAATTTCATATCATATTCCGACAAAGAATATGTTCATGTGGATGTTACAGAGGAGCATCACACCAAAAAGTACTCTGTAGCAGTTGAGATGAGTGAATTGTTCCAGCTGTTCAATCTGCGCGAGCTCGACAAATCTATCCTGAGTTGCTACGTTCTGTAAGTGATTTATTTCTACCTCATCTCGTTCTTCATTGCCTGCACTATATATATATATATTGTCCTAACTATATTGTTGCGCACGCTATTATGCAGATTGAAGATTTGGGAATGCAAAATAAGACACATCCATGATGTTCGGTTCATTGACCCACAAATCATTAATGGACATGTGTTACAATATTACCCCCTAGACGTGGAGAAAGACTTGTACAATTTTCTTAAAAAGCATCAACTCAAAAGGCATATTCTATTTCCTTACCATTTTGGGTGAGTGTTTCTCTCTTGTGCCCATTCTCTTTTGTTTCCTCCATGCATGGTATGTCTAATCGATAAGTTATGCATGACTGTGCATGTAACGTGTCCGTAGGTTCCACTGGATGCTGCTAAAAATTGAACTTGACACCTCCACAGTTTTTATCATGGACTCTATGGATTCAGATCCAAAGCTTTGGATCGACATGAGAAAAATGCTGCAAAGGTAATTATTTTCAATCATTTGCGCTCTATATCGATCGGTCTCTTTGGTTCATTTCCTAATATGCAGTAGCTAATAACTCCCTTGTTCATTTAATTTTCTTTCCCCTGTAGAGTTTGGAGACGGTTCTCAAAAGAAATTATCGGTGAATTCAAACATCAGCTAGAATTTAAAATTTTAGTTCGTGTGGATAAGCAGCCACCGGGCACCAATCTATGTGGATACTATGTTTGTGAGAACATACGGAAAGAAACCTCTGAGAAGAAGAAGTCGGAGAGCACGCGGAAGAGTCTCAATAACTTGCGGAGGACGCTTAGTCCAGAAGCTCGCTTCCGACCAATTCAAGAGGAAATAGCAGGATTTTTCCTTAGGCATGTCATCGATCCTAAAGGAGAACACTATACGTCCGACGAAGACCAATTCAAGAGGACTTAGCAGGATTTTTCCTTATGCATCTCCTAGATTGAAACTTGTTCGAAGTTGTGTATATCCATCGTAATTGTGTATGGAAACTTGTTCGAAGTTGTATATGGTCACCCGAGTTTGATTATATATTATATATTCCTATTGAATTCTTCTTGTTTGAAATTTCATATATGCATGTATATAGTACCGTACAATATATATGTGTACTGAAACTTCATCAAAATTAAAATAAAACACAAAATAAAATATAAAAGAAATAAAACAAAACAAATTAAAAAGAAACCAGGTTTAGGGGGGGCTAAAACCCTAAACATGCGGAGGAGCCCTTCAGTCCCGGTTAGCCACGAGAACCGGTACTAAAGGTCCTACGCCCCGACGGACTCCTGGCGCCCACGTGGACGGGCCTTTAGTCCCGGTCCGTTAGAGGCGCGACTATAGGGGGGTGGTCTTTAGTCGCGCATATTTAGTCCCGGTTGCGCGGCCGGGACTAATGGCCTTTGCGAACCGGGACTGAAGGCCTATTTTCTACCAGTGAGGGGGTATATTAGGATAAGTACCTAGTCGGTTTAGATTCCTTGTAGATCAAGTATTGTACCTACCTAAACTTGATGTAATCTATACGCTATCACCTATATATAAGAAGAGATAGCTGACTCTATTGGAGATGTGCAGCCTTATCCAATCCTCTACAAACATGCTATGAATTACATGAAGCTTTCTCTGAAAGGAATGGTTTCCTCAAATTTCATTAAAGAATCAAGAAGGTTCCACATCTAAAACACAAATAACCTGTAAACAACGGTCCGTCTATAAGACTTGTGTGGCAGCTAAAAATATAACTTGTGCTATGAAGAGAGAAATACCCAAACTAAAATTTGCTCTGAGAACAAAAACACTACACCACTAAGCCAGACTAAAAAAGTATCATTGTTCCCTCATAGTGAGAAAACCACCAACGGAAACATTGACACCCTCTTAAACTTTGTTTCATCAACCACGGCACCCACGTGTTGGCACTAAAACTTTCAACCCCAATTTGCTCAGAGGGCATGTGTGCATGACTGAGTTGGTCCTTTGTGTTATGTTTCACCAATAAAAGGACTCTACCAATCAACCAACTAACAAAGGATGAAACAGCTCACTGGAACATT
This sequence comes from Alopecurus myosuroides, assembly GCA_028641055.1. Taxonomy (NCBI): domain Eukaryota; kingdom Viridiplantae; phylum Streptophyta; class Magnoliopsida; order Poales; family Poaceae; genus Alopecurus; species Alopecurus myosuroides. The sequence continues at coordinate 238,270,594 of CM054057.1, read as the reverse complement.
TCTTTTGGAAATAGACCAAGTTCCTAGATTTCCAAATCCAAAAAAAATTGTATCAACCCCTGCAACAATAAGAATTTGTTTTTCTTTTCAAGAAACCTCTTAACTAGATATTTATGCATTGACCATAATCTGACTAATGATATACGAGAAACATGTCGTAAAAATTAGATCATTGAACTTTTAAAATACAAGCAGCTATGCATGTGTGTTAACGCGGCTTGATTTTTGCTGAAATTTTAGTTACTCACAGATATCTTTATTGCTAAAGAGTGATTACATGATTTAGAATCCGGGAATGATTCTGATCCTGATGTCTCGTGAGTTAAAATATAGTAAATTCTCACTTCTTCGTAGTATTTTTTTTAGACGGGAGTATGATCAAGTAGGTATAGTTACCCCGCGAAAGAAGTAGGTATACTTAGAGGAACAAATATTGAAGCATACTTCTCTGATCGCAGAGTACCATATGGGTAAATATATTGGACAAAATGGCATGAGTGAGACGCTACAAATCAATTACCAAAAATTGTGTTATATTTTTTTGATATCACCAATTACCAAAACTTTGAGCGTGCTACTTGAAAAAGACACAGATGCACATTTGTACTCAACCCAAAATGAATGACAGCCCAACAAATTATGCATGATGTTAATGATGCTCTTGTATCATCCGCTGACAAAATTTGAAGAGTTTAATAACCATGTGTGTAGGATCATCACTTATGGGCGCGTTTGGTTGCCTGCACGAGTTGTTGAGCTCGCTGGGGGAAGGCTCGCAGGGGCCTGGGCGCACAGAAACAGGCAATCATCCATGGTGTGCATGTTGTTTGTTCGACTGTATTAGAGAACGTGGCATCGACTGAGATAATGGAATTGGTTGTTTGGTTACATGCTTTCCCTGAAATATTGGAACTGGCCATGTGTTTGGTTCAATGCAAGACTGCCACTACGGTTACCTCCTCTCCCTTAGGTGAGGTTACCCAAAGTGTGCCGATAGAACACACATCAAATAACCACCTAACTTAAAGAGAGTGCAAACAAAGTCATAGCATTGCGTAGCATCATAGTACCGAGTCAAGTAATAGGATCATACTATCATGATTGATGCATCATGAGTTCATGAACAACCATTCTTGATGCATCATAAGTTCATCATTGGAGGGGTTAATATATACCACCTCCCAAAATATTACATACCAGTTATGCACTACTGAAAGGAGTTTGAAGGTACGAAGCGGTCATGCAAATAAGACCTAAATCAGCCAGCCCTTTGTGCATTCGTCATTTTGGCATAACGAATGTGTTCATCTTTGTTGTTGGCAAGATAGTTCAGAGCATGTACAATCGACGTAGGATTGAAGATATTTGACGCATTCTGAGCTCTCACTTTCATGTAGATCGTCTTCATCTGAGCATAGTTGACAATTGGCTTGTTCAGCAACTCATCGTCCCTCGGGTACCTCTAAGATTGAGAACATAGTATGTTAGTACCAGATGGTAATCAACAAGAGGAAAAAAACACAATTGTATGTTGACTATAGGGTATCTTACAGTGATGTGTTGCAGAAGCTGGGCACCCTCCATCATGATTGTCGACGTCTCTTCAGACCAGAAAGTTCCTTCAGTGCTCTGTAGTAGTTTAACTCTTACCCACTTCGCTTTCCACTTCCTCGGTGGTTGTAAATATGAGTAGGGGTAACAACGACACATGTGAAGTCAAAAACATCATTTCTCACCCTGGTAATGTAATGTTCTTTAATGCCTATATGAAAGGTGATCCCCTTCTACACGAGCTCACACACCCTATTTAAGACCAAGAGTGGCAATGAAGGCGTCCACTGCAATTGAAACCTTTGGAAAGGGACTGCATTGGTGATTACACACACTGGTAATTCCTCCTTGCTCAGCTCATGCTCTGTTACTTCATCCTTGGTCAGGTCAAACAATGGTGCTTCCAACTTCCACAGCTTAGCCACTGGTTCTCCCTCTTTGCTCAGGTCATACAATGTTACTTCCAAGTTGCTCAACTTATCCACCGGTTCTCCCTCCTTGCTCAGGTCCAACAATGCTGCTTCCAGGTTTCTCAGTGTGGGGACCCCAGACTAGCAGTCCGAGACCTCTAGTATGCATACATTCATGATCCCATGATCAGTTAGTCGTGAAAAACATACTCGAGTTGGCATTGCAGATTACAACATTCACTACACGAATACACGGCTTACACAACTGGTCACATGATTCAGTTGAAAACAACTGCCACGCAGGGCAGGAAAACACACTAAACAGCGGAAGTATTCAAAACAAACTCGTGGTAAGCCCAAGTCATGCCTTGACTACCTCCAGGATACTGACTCGAAGACGTTCCAAGTTCGCACAGCCGTCAGCGACACCATCTTTTTCATGTTCTCCGGGTTTCTTCTCAAAGTCTGGCTAAGACAATAGCCAGGGACGAAACCATTGTGAGTACATTGGATTGTACTCGCAAGACACCCCAATTGAACGCTAAACATGCAAGTATGCACATATAAAGGTGGTAGGAAGGCTGTAATTAGGGTTCAACTAGCCATGATGAATTTTAGACTCATCATAGTTGCACAAGTTTTAGTTTTTTCCTTGTTGAAGAAGATACTTCAAAAGATATTTATTTTGTCTTGTAGATATCGCATATCCACAAGGTTTTGACAAAGCATTCCATATAAAAGAAAGTTTTTTCTTTGCAAAACTTCTTGGAAGATCACATCTTTAAAACCATCATTTTTCCAGTACCTCAAAGGTATAATCTTTTCCCTTTCCATGTACCTCCCAGGTACCATTTCTAAAACACTTTTCAAGCTTTTTCGAAAACATTGACACAATGCTAGCTACATGGCCATTCAACTGTCCATATCCGAGGACGCGGCTATTCTGAATAGTTTTACTCTGCAGAGGTGTACACAATCCACAAGATCCAGTACATCCGCCGTGAACAACCACGGACTATCCAAGACAGTATGCAAACATCAGATAACTGGTCCTAACTATCCACTATGCAAGTGCTAGTAAATGGCTACCTCTTCAACTGGGTTTGTTCTCCCCGCCACCGAGTGAGTCAACTGTATCGATCCGGTTTCCCCTGACAACACACCACCATGGCAGGAGACCGAACTGTTGCAACCGGTGGCGAACTTAATCCCCACACTCTGAATGTCCCATGTTTTCTTTTCTGGCGACAATTCGGTTCGGGGGACTCTAACCCCTATAGCACATTGAGGTAGACACGGACTAACACCGACAAGCTTTTAGCTAGACCCCGTTCCCCTATTGGGGTAATGTGGCAGCACGTCTTGGTTGTCCGGTGAAGACTAGGTTATGTGTGATTTTTGGAAAACAAGTCGAAAACATTTCCTCCTTCACAAACCTCCCTCGGACAAGGTCCCACCTTTCCTCGGGTTTTTCCAAAGCTTTTGTTTTTTCAAAAACATCAAGCTAAAAGTTCCACTAAGTGACTTAAGTTGATTAAGTGATGATACTAAAATATCTAAAGGGCTTGGTAACACCAAGATTATATAGTGGATATAGCATATTAGATACATAAAATAGATAGTGGTATAGTCCACTTGAGGAAATAGCTTTTGAATCAACTTTTGTAAAACTTCAGAAGTAAAACATGCATGATATATAATGATAATTAATAAAATATCAAGCATTTAGAGTGGCTTGCCTTGGCACTGGTCTTGGTCTTGCTCTTGAAATAAACAAGAGTTGCAATAAAAACCTCTCTGGGAAAATAATACCGTCTTCGTTATCTAACGTCGTAAAACAAAAAGGAAAACACCCAATAAGAATGAAACAAGGGCAAACACTTGAAAAAAAGTAAACATACAGCAATAATTTCATCAAACAAGTACACTCACAAACAATATTACTAGGGTGCACACCAACAAGCAAAACATGCACGGAAAACACACATGAATAACACTAGAATGGGTGCTATGGATCCTCAACCAAATTGGCATGAGTCCAGTGGGTGTGCCACTCTCATAACATGCCCAAATAAGGCTAAATGACTCTCTGGTCATTCATGAGGATGAACAAAAATATCAAGAAAACAATCTAGAAACAACTACACATGCACAGGAAAATAATAACAAGCAATACTACAAGCCCATAGTAACACATGCTTTTCTAAACATGGAGAAATAATATAACCAGTGGCTAAGCAACCTAATAACAGAGACAAAACAACACCAAACATGTCATAGCATCACTCAATACATGAAAACATTCCTGGAGCAAAATAACCACTAAAACTAGACAGGGAAAAAGGGCTATTTGGACATGCATACATGCATAACAATAATAGATCATCAACCAAGACTTATTCTAACATTATGGATCTGTAAGATAACATCCAAATAACAGAGAAAACAACACATATACATGCTAGTAATATCAAAATGACAACCTAAACAATTTATCAAAAAGCTAAGCCTACAAATGACATATATGGCAGAAAAACATCTAAAACTAACATAGTATGACAAAAATGATCTAGAGCTCACTCAAGCATGTAAGAAAGTATGAAATGCAACAATAACATTAGCTATGCTATGGAAAACAATACTAAGGCATTCACCCAAGTTATCATACTAATATAAAGAATGACAAAATTTAACCTATTTTTACTAGGAGAACAACCCTATGAGAATTAAACTATATCAAACATGGTTTTCACACACAAATTCTAACATGCTAGTGAAACAATCACATCACAACTCAAACATGAATTAATACCCTACACATGGTAGGAATCAATTTTATAACAGAAACGTAATAATACAACAATTTATAAAGTCATAACAATAATAGGCAGAAAAGGACTAAATACTAAATAATTCACCAAGCCTATTATGTAACTCCTAAAATCATGAAAACCTAGTATAAGGTGCTCCTAGTCACTAGCAAACCAACACAATTGGATTCACCTCAAAAAGCATCACCAATAAAATCAAACAATTCACAGAAGTGCTCTCTGGCCTAAAACTAACATGCATGGCATTTTCACTCAACAACTCAAGTCAACACAAGGCCAACTGCAACATATATATATTATCAAGGGCTACTCAGAACGGTTTAGTTTGCATGTTTTGGATAGATAAAACTCAAGTTATTAAATAAATGGTGTAAATGAGTGCTTCTGCCATTTATTTCATTTCTCCTAAAAAACAGCACAAAACATGGATCTGCAAGTTGGAGGTGGTTATAAAATAGTATATATACCACTGTGAATTTTTGTTTGGAAAGATTTACAGTCTAACATTTTTAAAATGAAATAAACCAGAGCACCATTAGTAGATCTGCAGGGAAAAATAATAACCAAATGCAGAAACACAGGAAATGGGACGGATCTGCTTCGGAAAGTTGCGCATAGGCCGGATCCGTCAAGCTCGGCCGGCCCACGGCATTCTCCCGCGCGGGATGAGAGTCAAACGAAGGGCAGTGGGCCACCGAAGGCCCTCCTGTCGGCGAGTGGTAACATGCGAAGAGGTATGCCGCCGTTGGATTTAGATCCAACGGCCGAGAGGAGGCCACGTCGCAACCGACCGACGACGACCAAAAATTGGAGGCGGGATCATGGACTGCGGGGAGACGAGGTTCCTTGCCGAAATTTTGCCGTCGGGGGCTGTGAGGCTCGCCAGGAAGTGGAGTTAGGTCTAGGAGGCGCGAAATTTATCTAGGAATCGATTGCCCCCATCTGTGCTTCCCCGAAATTGCGGAAAAAGGGGATCCTGGCGGGTGCTGCGGCGGTGGAGCTCGGACACCGTCGATCTTGAACCTGCAAGGCACGAAAAGGGAAAAACGAAGAGGGTTGAGTGGACTGGATGCATGGAGGTTCCAGGAGAGGAAAGAGGAGGTAGGAAGGGGGTCTACACCGAACAGTCGACGAGCTTCGCAAGCTCGGCCATGGCGGACATGGGCAGGCCTTCATGCGGGCCAAAACACGAGGAGACCATGTCATAGGATGAGAGCATGATGTGGTGATGCCTATGGAAGGGGGTGTAGAGATAGATAGGATCTAGGGCGAGTGAAATCGTGCGTCCAAGGGAGGCACCAGCAGGTGTTTGATAGTGGATCGAGGGGTAAGGAAGGGCGAGAGTGGGCAAGTGAGGGTCCCGGGCGTGCTCCTGGGATGCTCTCGAAGCTGGTTGACAAGGTCTTGAGCTCGGGCATGCGTCCCAGGTGTCGGAACGCGGGGGACGTGGCGAGTGCGCTCTGGGCGCCATGGACAGCGCACGTGCCCGGAAGAAAGGGACAAGGAGAGGGAGAGCGGCTATGCCAGGGAGTTCACATGATGCGTTGGGAGCCTTGTGGCGCAAGGGAAACTTCTGGTTTGGACAGAGAAGGTGGAGTGAGAAGGAGGGGTGATCACCATCCTTGTCCATTAGTTGGTGGCTTTGATGGAGAGGGATAGGAACAGCTGGACCATGTCTAGGAGTGTAAGGGGTGTTTTTTACCTCACAGAACCAGAGAGAGGTAGAGAAAGTTCAATGATTTGCCAGAACCCTAATGAACTCACTGGTGACCACAAATACCAGTGGGGGTTTTTCCTTGTTTTCACAAATATTTTGAGAAGAACATATGTAAAATATCAAGTACATTTGATAGAGAACTAAAAATGGAGTCTAGGTATGGTGGCCTCAAGAGTTTTGAAAAATATTTGTTTCACAAAATTTTGGAAATTCAAAATGTGCTGAATCTGTTTTTAAATTTTTTCTCCAAAAATTTCAACACAAATTCCAAATGTTTTTCTACAAATAAGTCCCACATCAACATAGGTATGTTGGGTAATTTTTCCAAGATTTTAGGAAATACTTTTCTTCACAAAATATTTAAAAGTCCATTTCTGGCCTTTTGGAAAATGGAAAATAATAAATAGTAAAATGTTTTTAAAACAAATATTTCTGAGTTGGGATGAGAGAGTATATAATATAGGTTTCAAAAGTGATTTTTAATAAACAACTCTTTTGAAAATATTTGAGGCACCAAGTGGAAAAAGGGTGAAAACAGGGGTTTATTTAATTGGCTAAAACCCATGAGAGAAGAATAATTAAATGGCCATTGAAAAATAAGTGGACCACATGGATATTATGTATAGGTCATGGAGATGAAAAGGGTAGGTTGATGTAGCTTTAAAACAATTAGGAGTGATTTGGAGTAACATAGACAAAGTGCTTCGAGATAACAGGGATATGATCAATATTTTGGGGATGCCTTCAAAAGGACTTTGAAAGATGATACCAAAGAGTTTTAATATCCAAAATAACAACTCGTATGGATAGAATAGATATAGAAAATGATATGTATGATGATGCATTTATGATTAGCTCAAGATTTGCCATAGAAACATGTCTCCAAAGTTGGAAGTTTTAAAGAAAACCAAAGATGAGATAGAAATATGATGGAATATGATATTGATGCTTGGTCTTGTTATTACTAGGTTTTATTTACTTAAAGCAACACACATACATAGGCAAAACATAATAATCACTCCAATGCAAACATAAGAGAACATCACACATTAAGCGGGGAAAATAACAAGACAAACAAGATCACTCAAGCAGCTGAGTTCTTCAACTCGATTTCCAGGATGTTTTCACATGTGTTAGATAAAGGTAGTGATCAAGACATACCATGACAAGAGGATTTTGTAAATAGGTTCAGCTCAAAGCTTGTTATTTCCAAAAGAATATAATTGAGCTAAACCAGAGGGGTAATATAATCCCCACTTATAGTTATTGCAAAAGAGAAAAATGAGAGGAGGTTTTTGGAATACTTGGAAACATATTTTGGTTGAAAACAGGTAAGAGATGATTACCTCCAAAATACATTTCATATGGTTTTGGAAAATACCCTTTTGTTTTCTAAAAACTTGTCCTTTGGGTTTCTTCTAAAATCAAAACATTTTCAAAAAGGTTTTTGCCAAAAGAGGGTGATAGATGAAGGTGATGAGCTTTCTTATCATGACTTTATCACAAGGGTTGTGTTTTAAGAAAAGTTATGATCATTGGTTTTAATGTTGGTTGTTAACACAAACACAAACAACAAGCAAATAGAAAAGAAACACAAGCATAAGTCAAACATATCAAAAAGTTTTAGTTGGCCCTGATTTTTGGGTTATTGAAAACAAGTTTTTGCTATCTTCGAAAAAATTGGGCTGTTACACTCAGCTCAGCCATTGTTACTTCCTCTTTACTCAGCTCTGACAGTGTAGCTTCCAAGATGCTCTAGCCTGCCATTCTGGCGCCCTCCTTGCTCAGGTCAGACAATGCTGCCTCCAAGTTTGTCAACTCAGGTTTTCTCACTCCCTCCCTGCTAAGCCCAGACAATGTTGCTGCCAACTTGGTCAACTCAACCTGTGGTTCTTCCTCATTGGACTCAGTGGGAGCTTCATTCATATCAGGCAGGGTTGTATTGTCTGATACTACTTGCAGACGAACTCTATTCTTTGCCAGTTGTGCATTCTCATCTAGCTTTTGCGGATGTACTCTCTTTCTAGGAAGTGGTACGCGATCATATCACTTGTAGAGACACTATCTTCTCTAGCAGCTTCGAAGGCAAACAATTATCAGAGCAGACCGATGGAGCATACAGATCAGGTGAGCTGGTCCCTTCGACATCCTAGAACATATTGATAGCATCGAACAACATTAAGCTAATGGTGGACATATTGTCAGCTACATATAGGTCTACATGTCGAATCCATTCAAATAAAGCCTAGCATAGCCGTCGGATCCATTCTAATCTAGCATAGATCTAGGATATGAACACGTATGAATACGGAATAGGATAACAAGAATAAGCAAAAATGGTCTTACAGAGGGCGGATGCAGGATGCGGCTTGGGATTGAGCAGGGACCCAGCTTGCCACTGACAAACTCCACCGTCACCATCACCTTTTTCTCCACTGGAGTCAACGAAATAGATGCAACCATAGCCACGGGCACGGGATCTCAAAAGGAAGAAATGGTAGTTTTGGATTTCGGGCTGAGATGGTGGCTGTATATACTCGGGTGGTTTTAGCCGGGCGGTGAACAAGTTTCTCCCCGCCAATTTTGGAGCTCGCGCTGTCTTCGGTGCTGCAGCGTCTCGCGTGCGCTGGGACGCCGCTTCCTCAACCTCGCACGCTCGGAGCCTGACTCCATGGAAACTACTGATTCGGTTGTTTCCAGCGGGACTGGCCTGAGGGTGCTTTGACGTGCGTGCTAGCCTGGCCCAGCAGTGTTTGCATGCAACCAATCACCCGGAACCCGCATCTGTCGGGCCTGGTTGGACAAAATGTAGGCTACCAAACGTGCCCTATATTATTTCGGAGCATCTATGTACGAATGATTCATTGCATGTAGGATTCATCGTCAACTTTATAATTTTTATGCCTCATAACCCATATTATTCGTCAAATCGATGGTCAAAATTAAACCCCAAAGCCATGTTAAAAAATAATGGCAGAGTATCTACTTACCCTAAAAGTATCTCCACTGTCACCCCCAAAGCACACCAAAGGCCACAATGACATCCCTAAAAGTGTCCGGCCGAGCCAAAATATGTTCGGTACCCCCGATCAACACTCCAAACTTGGGGGCCTACTCAGGGTGTCGAACATGCCCTTCGGTAGGTGGGGCCACTCGTCATATACACAGATCGGCAAAAGCCGGCAGTCATTTTCTCCCAACCCCGTTCTGCTGTTATGTGTACCGGCGATTCGCACCATCACTGCCACCCTTGTCGGCGCCAACTCACTACGGGGGTTCATCACCAACCTCACAGGACGGCTTGCCGCCGCTCACTGCCGGTCCCTATCCTTGTTTTGCGCCGCTGCATCTCATTTTGTCGCATTTCTCTTCCTTCCAACCGCCCCGCACGTAAGATGTTTGTGCTTTTGCCAATTTGTTCATTTGATTAATTGTTTATTCGTTTCCTAGTTTCATTGTTTTATTGTTGTTCATTAGGTGATGTATAGCAACAATGAGATCATGTTTTTGGGGGGGGGACTTCTATTAGGGGGATGACCCACGGGCCCCCCAGCTCCCACGATTGAGACCAGTATTGGGCTAAGGGCCCAAAGCCGATTTATGATGAAGCTATCAGAGGAGACCCGATTGGGTGGGAGGCCCGGATCCAGATTTACCAGAAAGAAGGATGACCTGACATTCAGGACACGGAGCCTTGCTCGGAGCTTGTCCACTTAGTAGGGCCTCCAGATCCGGCTTTGTGCTAGGTCCGATTCTCATCATGAAGCGGCATAAGTTTCAAGACTTGGAGGACACGGGATTCTGGCGGATTTAGGCTAGGACTCGACTTCGGGCATAACCTAGATTCTTCTATAAAACCCAGGAACCCGACCAATATATAAGGGTTTTTCTAGAATGTAGAAATACAGGATCTTGTTCATATCAATAGCACTCAAGACATCGAAGTTAGAATCACTCCTTGCAATCGAGATCTCGAATCAACAATAGTAAAGAATTAGGAGTAGGTTTTACCCTCCATAGAGGGTCTGAACCTGGGTAACTCGTGTCTCTCGTTCCCGGCATAACTCTTTCAAGACTTCGTCTAGTAGCAATGTCTCATAATCTAGTTCTCATACAAGGACACTTGCCGTGACAACCCCACAAAAAATCTGCTACAAAAAACAAAAAAGATCATAAGCGAGAGGGAAAGGCAACAGAACAAACCATCGTATATAAAACTAGAGAAAGTTTGTCGATGGAGAGTTCGAGAGGGAAAGGCAAAACAGACATAGTCGATCCCTGCAATTTGACTTGTCTAGTAACGTGGAGATGTCTTATCCCATGAAGTAGTGCCACACGTGCAACACACCTCCACGGTATCCACATGTACAAGATCAGCAGCGCCACTTCTTGATGTGATCAAGCACACAGACGAAGTGGGGAAGTTGTCGGGAAGATCCGAGGCTCTCCACGATCACCGACGAGATTTAGATCAAGTCGGGATAGGGATCCGATAGCGCTCCCACAAAGTAGGTAAAGTATACGGAGGCGTGGGGTAGCACTGCTTCGTCAGGGGGGTGGAGGAAGTAGTCGTAAAGCTGGGAGAGGTGCGTGTTGGAGGTATGCTCTAGAGAGAGTAATATTCCGTTATTATTCTATCTCCAAGTTCAGAATTAATTTTATGTCATCATGCTACAACCGCTATAGCACTTGGAAAGTGAGTTTTCAAAGAAAAATCTTTATGCGGGTGTGAAAACGTAAACAAACAAGAGTTCCTAATCGTGTCCCTAAGATTAGCTTATTCTTTGTGAGATAATCACATTTTCGTGATCATGGACTTGGTTAAAAGTCTAGCAAAATATAAGAGTTTATTGTTAGCGTAACAATAGTAATGAACCGGCCCAAATGTATGTTGTTGCTAAAAGAGACTAAATAATCACGATGTATTTAGCAAATATATATGAAGTTAACATTGACTATAATTCCTATATTATGATAATATGTAGTGACCTCACAATCGAAAGTTATACTTTGGATATCATCAACCGGCTTGCCGTAACTGGGGATTATAATTGTGATATCTGGGTATGCCCTAGAAAGTGTAATAAAACTGAGATTGTTCAAGACTAGTACTTAACTCCTCTATACGATAGAGAGATACATTCTATGGGCCCTCTCAGAATCACCGATGACATATCGTCTAGCCATACACAGTGTGATTTGTCACAAGGTCATCCGGGATATGGATGAGAAAAGAGAACGATGTCGGTAAACAAGTTTTATGTGTTATGATCAAAGAGTTTGATCAGACCAGATCACATAGTCTCACCTTGTGATATTGTTGGTATCATGAAGTTAAGGGAATAAACACACTAAGTAACTTACAAGGTTCCCTCGTTCTTCGGGAACACACAGGAGCCATCATGGACGTCCACGGCCCCGTTGTTGGTTATTGTTCGGTAAGTTCCCGAACATGTCTGTGTGTTATTGAGTCTTTATGGGTCACATGATTAAGCCATGCCAACCATTAATTGAGATAAATAATATGTTGTTATTGTTTTTATGAATGTTTTATGTTGTTATGATGTCACATAAACAAGTCTGGTGTCAATCAGAGTGGTTTCGGAGAAGTTACTATAAGAGAGAAATGTTACCGGTGTTAAGCAGAATTTATATGAGAGATAACAAAGGACATGAGATGTCCCGGTGTGTTAGAAATGTGTTTCTAACATCGTTAGACAATATCTATGATTTTATCTATAGGGTCAAGTGGTTCCGGAGGAGTTTCAGGGACTTTCTATATAAGGAGGAAGTGTCGGGAGGGACAATTTTCCCCCTCATGGCCGAACCCTATGTTAGGGAGATTCCAGGTGGGCCCCAGTAGCTTCACAAGTTGCTACTCCAGGTCCCAGTGCCCCAGTAGCTTCACAAGTTGTTACTCGGCGTCCCAATACTTTTCCTGATTATTGGAGAGAAAAAGAGAAAAAGGAAATAGGAAGGCAGAGAGGAGGTGGAGGTGGACTCCACCTCCCAATATGTCTTGAGATAGGAAGGAGGGGTACGGCCACCTCCTTCTACAGAAACTAGAACTCCTCCCTCCCCTATGGCAAGTCTCTCCTACCTCCCACTATATAAAGCACCCCAAGGCTCATAGAAAAACACACAATTGGCTCTCAAGCCTCTCTCTCTCTCTCTCTAGTAGAATTAGAGGATGTAATTGGAGCTTCTAATTAGAGCCCCTCTAATTGAATTAGAGCCTCTTCTAATTGAGTTTTGAGGTGTCATCTCCCGATTAGACCTAGCTCTAATTTTAGTTTTCTCTCATGTGTTGAGATCTTCCAGTTTCATAAATAGCTCTAATCACAGTTGCTTAGAGCCAGAAGGATGTCTCTCTTCGTCGGTGCCGAGTCCTGGACGACGGAGCGGCTGATGGGTTGAAACGAGTGTACGCTTGCACACCATAATAGGGATCATACGTGTGATCCTTGACGAGGGAAGACTTAGCGACATCCTTGCAGCTAGGCCTAGTTTCGAGGATCTACGACGGTTCATAACTTTTCTATGACTACATAGAATCCACTTCCTAGTGAGTTGTGGTCCAAATCCTCGCATGTATGGGCATGCCTCGTTATCTGCATAGTGATCTTGGCGGACTACGCATGGATTTTTTTTAAAATTTTTGCAGCATAGAGCAGTAGTAGGGGCCTGCGCCTTGGCTTGGGGTGTGGTTTCCGCACCCCCTCTACTTATAAGGTGACCGGACAACTACGGGGGGAGGAGTACTCTAAGGACTCGAACTCCCAAACCGACTTGGAGGGAGGAGTCCTTGTGGGCCTCCCTCCCTTCCCAATGTGCCAGATGGTGGGGGGACGTGGAGTCCATGTAAGACTCCCTCCCCTCCAAATTCGGATCAAGAGGTGTCCATAACTAACTAGGTCCCTGATACGTCTCCAATGTATCTATAATTTATGATGTTCCATGTTGATATTATGCCAATTGCTACATGTTTTCTCCCTTCTTTATAGAATTTTACACGTTTTCCGACACTAACCTATTAACAAGATGCCAAGTGCGAGTTCCTTATTTTCTGCTGTTTTTTAATTCGGAAAAGTTGTTCTGAAAATATTCTCGGAATTGGACCCCACGAATCTCGAAGTTCCTATTTTCCACGGAAGCATCCAGAAGTCCCGAAGAGCCCCGGAGGGGGGCCACAGGGTGGCCACACCATGGGGTGGCGCGGGTCCACCCTGGTCGCGCCACCTAGGGATGCGGGCCCCCTGGCCACCTCTGGCATCGCCCTTTCGCCCATATATACTCCCCGAGGCATAAACCCTAGGAGAATCAAACTTTTCCACAAAATACATTCGTAGCTCCACCGCCGCCGACAAGTTTCGGGGGACATATCTCTATTTTGGCACCCTGCGGGACGGGAAGTGCCCCTGGAAGCCATCTCCATTGACTCCACCGCGATCTCCATCACCATTGTTGTCTCCTATGATGAGGAGGGAGTAGTTCTCCCCCGAGGCCGAGGGCTCTTCCGGTAGCTATGTGGTTCATCTCTTTCTCCCATGGTGTGATCTATATGTGATCATGAGCTTTGTAATCTATTTGCATTTGTAGATGTTACTCTTCATCTATTGCTACTCAAGTGCTTTATTAATTTGAACTTTGGAGTCACTTTGATCACGGTGTGAAGGTGACAGTGTGCACGCCGTGTGTGTATCCTCTATGAAATTGTGGAGTTTGCTTAGTACCTTCTAGGGCGCTCATAGTGACAGCGTGGGGTTAACTAGACATGGGAATACAAACTTGAGGAGTGTTGTTACAGCCCTACGAAATGATTAGTGTTCGTTACCCAACCAGAGAGGGTTAGGAGTATCATAGTGAGAGAAGCTATCTAGTTCTTCATTTATGAGATCATTATTGAGAGTGTCCACTACTGAAAGTAGGAGCCCTAGGTCTTATTTCCAAGCATTGAAACACCGTTTTCTGCCTGTTTTGCTACATGTTTGCTTGCTGCCATTTTTTTTTCAGATTGCTATTATCACTTATACACATCCATATTACTTGCATTTTACTCTCTCTTCACCGAACTAGTGCAACTATACAATTGACAATTGTATTAGGTGTGTTGGGGACACAAGATACTTCTTGTATCTTAATTGCAGGGTTGCTTGAGAGGGATATCTTTGACCTCTACCTCCCTGAGTTCGATGAACCTTGGGTGATCCACTTAAGGGAAACTTGCTGCTGTTTTACAAACCTCTGCACTTGGAGGCCCAACACTGTCTACAATAATAAAAGCGTGCGTAGACATCAAGCTCTTTTCTGGCGCCGTTGCCGGGGAGGTAAGGTAAAAGGTTCTCACATCCTCGGGTGTGAGTGCTCGAAGTTATTTCCTTTAGATTCTGCAATTATATCTTTTTGTTTCTTGTTTTCACTAGTTAGTATTATTTTTTTACTTATTGCTTGTTTATATATTTACTAGTTAGACTTAAGGGAAAACAAAAAAAAAAATATGATAGAGATTTATAATATTTATCTTGAGTTAGGACATGAAGTGTTTGAAGAGAAAATTAAAAAACCTATGGAGCTATATTTGCATGCTAATAGCAATGTTATTAGTATGAATTCTTTGAACACAATTATTTCTAATGCTACGGAAAATTCTAAGCTTGGGGAAGCTAGTTTTGATGAATATAATATTTTAGTCCCGCAAGTTTTGAGGAGGAAATTTTCTTTGATGATACCTTGCCTCCAATATATGTTGATTATAATGATTGTGGTATTCTAGTTCCACCTGTTTACAATGATGAATATGATATTTTCAGTGCACCTACTATTGAGGAAAAAAATAATTATGATTACAATATGCCTCCTATATTTAATGATTATGGTGATGAGAATAATAATGATAGCTATTTTGTTGAATTTGCTCCCACTACTATTAATAAGAATGACTATGCTTATGTGGAGAGTATTAATTCTTTTATGCATGTGGCTCATGCTAAGAATGTTTTATGTGATAGTTATATTGTTAATTTTATTCATGATGCTACTGAAAGTTATTATGAGATAGGGAAACATGGTTTTATGCATCTCAACAATATTAAATTTCCCCTCTTTATGTTGAAATTTTTGAAGTTGCACTTATTTTGTCTTCCTATGCTAGTCACTTTGTGCTTTGTTGACTTGTTTTTCTACAAGATTCTTTTTCATAGGAAGTGGGTTAGACTTAAATTTATTCTACATTTGCTTCTTGATGCTCTCTTTTGCAATTCATATTTCTCATGTGAGGATCTTCTCAAATTATCATGCCTAGCTAAAAGGCGTTAAAGAAAAGCGCTACCGGGAGACAACCCGTTTTATTTCTCTGTTTTCAACCCGTTTTCCTTCTTTTTCTTTTTTTTCTTTGCACTTGGGTGTTTTCTATTTCCTTAGCAACCCCACTGTATCTATTCTTTTGTGTCATTGTTGAGCCAAGTAAAGCCTCTAGTGGAAAGTTGGACTTGGTTTTCGGATTTCTGCGCAGAAAGCAGATTTCTGCTGTCCACCGTAAAACATCGTATAAAATCGTGGTAGATCAGAATGATCTGAAATTGTTTGTTCTTATTCCTCAGCTAATTACTCAACTTTTCTTAGTTTACCACTTTTTGATTTGAGCAATAGAAGAATTTCGAAAAAAATCAGCTTTACCTGTTGTCCTTTTTGACAGATTTCTGCCAATAATTGCATTTGCCTCTTAATCTCTTTCTTTTGGTGTTCTTTTGAGAAAAAGAGTTTTAAAAGAAGTTGTGACAGTATCTAATGTGTTTATTAGTGTTAGTCTTGTGTTGAAACTGAACCATGTGAATTTATTATTTCGATTGCACTAACGTTGCCCATGAACATTGTGAGAAGTTTGGTGTGAAGGAAGTTTTCAAGGGTCAAGAGAACAGGATGATATGATGTGATCAACAAGAGTGAAAAGCCTAAGCTTGGGGATGACCCGGTAGTACATCCCACAAAATTGCAAGAAGACTCAAGCATCTAAGCTTGGGGATGCCCAAGGCATCCCCTTCTTCATCAACAATTTATCAGGTCACTTCTAGTGAAACTATATTTTTTTATTCGGTCACATATTATGTGCTTTACTTGGAGCGTCTTTTATTTTTGTTTTCAGTTTGTTTGGTTTTCTTTGCTGTAATAAATGTGGGAGAGATACACGCTCCATTTTCATTGTTTAGAACACTCTAGTTTTCATTCTTATTGTTCTGTGAGTGTTCACTTTTTGCTAGTACTGCGTTTAGCCTTTGTTTTCATGCATCTCTTGTTCAGAGCTGTTAGTTTTTGTAGTAAGGTGGTTCTCATATGTATGTTTTCTTGGGCATAGAAATGCTTATGTGATAGTTGGTATAGTGGAAAAATTCTCATGGTCTCGTAGATCACCAAACTGCTTCACTTGAATCACTGCTGTTGTTTTGAGATATTAATTTTCTTAATAGATAAACGGGAAGGACTAGCAAGTAGAAACTTTTAATGGTTGGTATAAGAAACTTGAAACTGTGCCACACTTAAATTACCAGCTGATAGAAACAATGGTATATGATTGCTACGAGTGATACATTCCTGATCGTCCTTCTGTTACTCGCTACGGTCGGGGTAGCTAATAGTGACTTGTCACTGCCACGGACCCTCTTGGAGTGATTTGCACTTTGCCTTGTAATATGATTGGCTTGCTGCAATCTTTTAACTTGTGAGTCTATGTTGTGGTTCCTGGCACTTCCACCATCCATATTTGCTAGCCTCTTCGGTACTATGCATTGCCCTTTCTCACATTGAGAGTTGTTGCAAACTTCACTAGTGCATCCAAATCCCGTGGGAGGACTTTGTTCTCCTACACAGAAGCCCATATATTCTTCCTCAAAACAGCCACCATACCTACCTATCATGGAATTTCCATATCCATTCCGAGATATATTGTTGCACAACATCCACCTCCATTATGTTACTTGATGATGAGCTTCATGGTTCTTCATGCATACTGCTACACTGGCAGGAGCATGCAGTTGGAGACGTCAGAGATATTCCATTATGAGTTATGAGTACTAAAAGTGTGATGATTCATTGTAATATAGGATGTTGCCCCTACTGATGAGGATATATAAAAAAATGAAAAAGCCCCAAAAAAAGGGGCCAAAGAGAGAATAAAGAGAGAGGGGGAGCATCACTATCCTTTATAACACACTTGTGCTTCATGTTTAGCACCAATACTTCAGTTTGGAGAGAGTTTTCATATTATCATTCATTCATAACTATGTGGGGGAACTTTACATTATGGAACTTGGCTTGTATATTCCAAGGACGAGCCTCCTCAAATGAGCTCTAGGTCTTCGTGAGCAAGCAAGTTGGATGCACCCCCACTAGTTCCATTGGATAGCTTTCATACACTTATAGCTCTATGTGCATCCGTTGTGTGGCAATCCCTACTCCTTGCATAGATTCGGTTGTAAGACTTTCTCTTGTCTAATGACCACTTTCAGCTTTGTGAGCCTTTCTTCCATTGACCTTCCAAACCCCCCATAATGTTCTCTTAGCCATAACATCCCGGTGTCAGGGACCAACGCAGAACACTTGCTTGTTTTTAGTGTGCAAATAGTGTAAGATTCAAGCATTGCATCATCTAGAAAGCTTGACTTGATCCTAACAGGGGTTGTGAAGATCGTTTGACGTGCATGATATTGTTGTTCTTGAAAGATTAAATCATCTCTAATAAACTTTGCACGGTTGATAGTATTTTAGTATTGATTCATTAAAAGTTTTGCTTCTTTTTTCTTATTTGTTTATGCATTACTTGTTGATATCAAATATAGATCACACCTTTAGTTCATTTGATCCTAGTTTACATGCTCTACTTTACATATTATGATCAAAATTGTGTGGTAGCATGTCACCTCAGAAATTATTTTGTTTTATCGTTTACCTACTCGAGGCCGAGTAGGAACTAAGCTTGGGGATACTTGATACTTCTCCAACGTATCTATAATTTCTGATGTTCCATGTTGATATTTTTTGATTTTTTTTTTTGAAATTGTTCCATGTTGATATTATGCCAATTGCTACATGTTTTCTCGCTTCTTTATAGCATTTTTACACGTTTTCCAGCACTAACCTATTAACAAGATGCCAAGTGCCATTTTACACGTTTTCCGGCACTAACCTATTAACAAGATGCCAAGTGTCAGTTCCCTGTTTTCTGCTGCTTTTGATTTGAGAAAAGTTATTATGGAAATATTCTCGGAATTGGACCCCATGAATCCCGAAGTTCCTAATTTCCCCGGAAGCATCCAGAAGTCCCGAAGAGCCCCGGAGGGGGGCCACAGGGTAGCCACACCATGGGGTGGCGCGGGTCGCCCTGGCCGCGCCACCTAGGGGTGTGAGCCCCCCTGGCCACCCCCGGCATCGCCCTTTCGCCCATATATACTCCCCGAGGCATAAACCCTAGGAGAATCGACCTTTTCCACAAAATACATATGTAGCTCCGCCGCCGCCGCCGACAAGTTTCGGGGGACAAATATCTGTTCTGGCACCCTGCCGGGACGGGGAAGTGCCCCGGAAGCCATCTCCATCAACTCCACCGCCATCTCCATCGCCATTGATGTCTCCTATGATGAGGAGGGAGTAGTTCTCCCCCGAGGCTGACGGCTCTACCGGTAACTATGTGGCTCATCTCTCTCTCCCATGGTGTGATCTATATGTGATCATGAGCTTTGTAATATATTTGAATTCATAGATGCTACACTTCATTTGTTGCTACTCAAGTGCTTTATTAATATGAACTTTAGAGACACTTTGATCACGGTGTGAAGGTGACAGTGTGCACGTCGTGTGTGTATCCTCTATGAAATTGTGGAGTTTGCTTAGTACCTTCTAGGGTGATCATAGTGAAAGCGTGGGGTTAACTAGACATGGGAATACAAACTTTAGGAGTGTTGTTACAGCCCTACGCAATGATTAGTGTTTGTTACCCAACCAGAGAGGGTTAAGAGTAGCATAGTGAGAGAAGCTATCTAGTTATTCATTTATGTGATCATTGTTGAGAGTGTCCACTAGTGAAAGTAGGAGCCCCAAGCCTTATTCCCAAGCATTGAAACACCGTTTTCTGCCTGTTCTGCTACATGTTTGCTTGCTGCCATTTTTATTTCAGATTGCTATTATCACTTATAAACATCCATATTACTTGCATTTTACTCTCTCTTTGCTGAACTAGTGCACCTATACAACTGACAATTGTATTAGGTGTGTTGGGGACACAAGAGACATCTTGTATCTTAATTGCAGGGTTGCTTGAGAGGGATATCTTTGACCTGTACCTCCCTGAGTTCGATAAACCTTGGGTGATCCACTTAAGGGAAACTTGTTGTTGTTCTACAAACCTCTGCACTTGGAGGCCCAACACTGTCTACAAGAATAGAAGCATGCGTAGACATTAGTCCCCCCTCATTATCCAATGCGCATACCCAACAGAGTCACTAGCCAACTCGGCCGAGATTTCTCCCCCTTCTTTGGTCATAGCTCTAGTAGGCGCATGTGCCTCATTAGGGTTTATACCATTCCATGATTTCCACGAAGTTTATAACCATTCTGAAACTTAACCAAACCATTCTTCCACTTTCCATAAAATGTACGAAACCAGCCTGTCCATGCTCGGTGACAATCTAGACTCCTCCTTCATATCCGAAAACTCTCCAAACATTCCTTCGGTGTTACTTGGTGGGAGTAGTCGATATTACAACACACTCGTTGGGATACCCCAACAAGAAGGTATGATTTAATATAGAAGTGAATTTTCCTCTGTGACGAGACCAAGGTTTATCTAACCAGTAGCACTTCATGATCTTCAGAAAGGTGCTCGTTAACTTCCGCTTTAATGAGTGTGGACCTACACACAAAACACAAAATTCCCTTTGTCCCTAACTTTTCAGGAAGGCTTTCAATTTTCCTTTCTTGATGTAAACAAGGGAGCTAAACGTATGGTGTGGATTCAGAGTAATAGAGTAAAATGGTAAAACGGGAAAGTAATGATGAAAATCAAGTAAATGAGGTTGTTGATACGTTCCAAACGTATCTATAACTAGAATGATACCCCGCGCGTTGTTGTGGGGATCGTTTTAGGAACTACAGTAGATTGTAAAGTTTATAAGAAATGTGATACAAATTATTAATTGCCAAGTGTAACAGAGTGATTTTGATTTTGGATAACCTTGAAGAGGAGAGAAAATTAAGCATGCCAGAATTCAATTTCAGGAACATTGTGAAGTGTCATCTGAAAAAATTATTGCTCTCTCAGTCTGCCTATTGGAAAAAGAGATGCACTATTAGATGGGTTCAGTTGGGAGGGGAAAATACTAAAATTTTCCATGCTAAGGCCACTGAAACATACAGAACCAACACAATATCTGAAATAAAAAATGATGAGGGTGTCACTATGATTGATCATCATCACAAGGCTGCTTCTTTTTGGTCTTGTTTCAAAAATAGGATGGGAGTCTCCTTGCCAATTGTTCAAGATTTGGATATTCATAGTATCCTCCATCCTGTAGATAATCTTGAATGTCTTGTGGATCCTTTCTCCAAAGAGGAAATTGAGGGAGTCACGAAAAATCTAAAAAAGGATAGAGCCCCTGGTCCTGATGGTTTTAATGGTCTGTTTGTTAAAAAATGATGGGATATTATCAAGGAAGATTTTTTCCAGCTTTGCAAGGAGTTTCATGCTGGAATAGTTTCTCTATAAAGTATTAATGGATCATATATCACTCTTATTCCTAAAAATAATTCTCCAGAGACTGTTAATGACTTCAGGACAATTTCACTCACAAATACATGTCTTAAATTCCTTACAAAGTTGATTGCCAACAAGATGCAAAACATTATTTGCACCACTATTCATGACAACAAATATGGTTTCATCAAAGGAAGAACAATTCAAGACTGCCTTGCTTGGTCTTGTGAATTTCTGTTTCAATGTCAGCAATCAAGAAAGAAAGTTGTGGTGATCAAAATTGATTTTGAGAAAGCATTTGACACTTTGGATCATGAAGCTATCATTAAAATCCTGAGAGCTAAAGGATTCCCTGAGCTATTTATTGTTTGGGTAAAAGATATTCTCTCCTCTGGATCTTCTTCTGTACTTTTAAATGGGATTCCAGGAAAATCTTTTGCTTGTAAAAGAGGGTTTAGACAAGGTGACCCTCTCTCTCCACTTCTCTTTGTTGAAGGTGCTGATTTACTGGAAATCTTGGTGAACAATGCATACAGAAATGCACTGTTATCTTCACCAATCCCTATGAGGAAAGATTTCCCTATTATTCAATATGCTGATGATACATTAGTGGTTATGCCTGCTTGCAATAAAGATTTATTGGTTCTTAAAGAGATACTCAATATTTATGCAAGCTTTACTGGTTTGAAGATTAATTTCCACAAATCTTCTATGGTTCCCATTAATATTGATGATGATGAAGCTAATGAGTTAGCTCAAGTGTTTGAATGTCAAATGGGATCCATGCCTTTTACCTATCTTGGTCTTCCAATGGGTACCACAAGACCAAGTATTAGATATTTTTCTCCTTTAATTGATAGAGTGGAAAGAAGACTATCCGCTACAACTTCCTTTTTATCATATGGTGACAGATTAGTACTGGTTAATTCAGTCCTTTCATCCTTATCAACTTACTGCATGCTTTCTCTAGTCATCCCAGCTGGTGTTATTAAGGTGATTGATAGAGCAAGAAGGCATTGCCTCTGGAGTAAAAAAGGAAAAGATAAAGCACATTCTCTTGCTGTTTGGCCAATGGATTGCAGACCAAAAAATAAGGGTGGGTTAGGAATCATTAATTTGCAAACTCATAATTCAGCCCTATTGCTCAAGAACCTTCATAAGTTCTATAATCAGGAACCTATACCATGGATTCAGCTAGTGACAGATGCATACTGTCATAATTCTGTCCCTCATGCTGTTATTTCTTCAGGCTCCTTCTGGTGGAAAGGAGTGTCCAGTTTATCTGATGATTACAGGAAGGCAAGTATATGCAAAGTTGGTAGTGGTATCACTGTTCTATTCTGGGAAGATACTTGCCACAATGCCATTCTGAGTCAACAATTTCCTAGACTGTTTTCTTTTGCTAAAGATAAGCTGCAATCAGTCAGGGACTTCTTGCTGTTAGAGGATGGGCTTCAAAAACATTCACTGCCTTTTTCATCCTTAGCCCATCAGGAGTACTTAGAACTTTGTTCTATTACTCAACATTTGATTCTTTCCACCCAACAGAAGGACATATGGATTAGCTCAATCTCTAAGAAGGCATTCTCACCAAGTTCCTTCTATAAATACAGTTTTGCACACATCCATTCGGATTTTGTCTCGGGTTGGTTATGGAAAAGTAAATGTCAATCCAAGCATAAATTTTTTGCTTGGTTGATCCTTCATGACATGATTAATACAAAGGATATGCTCACCAGGAGGAATTGGCATGTCTCTGATACACAGGATTGTGTCCTTTGTGCTACTAATATTGTTGAAGATTGGAGGTATCTTTTCTTCAATTGTCAATTCAGCACTCGAATTTGGAATTATTTACAAATTCCATGGATTCCTGGAAACACTGTAGAATCTATGAAGTTTGCCAGGAAATATTTCTCAGGTCCCTGCTTTGCTCAGATTGTGATCTTGGCTTGCTGGGGTATTTTGAAGCAAAGAAATGGCTGGATATTCAATAATATTAAACCTACTTTCAGAGGTTGGAAAGCTATTTTCTTGCATGAGATCACCCTTCTTAAGTATAGGGTGAAGAAGACTACTCTTCCTTTTTTTGACATCATGGATTATTTCTATCTCCTAGCTTTTTTTTGTTCTTTCTGTACATATTGTAAATAACTTTATTTATTCTTTAATAAAGAGTGGTCTGTGGGGGATTCCCCCACAGTAATGGTGTCAAAAAAAAGAAATGTGATACAATTGATCATAGTATATATTTTTTAAATTATTAGTATGAATAATTGGATGGTTTAAGAAATAGATGATGTGTAGTTTGCATGTAGTAATTCATAAATATTAGTGGAGATGACATGGACAATTCATTGGCTAGGAGGATGGATGATGTGGATAGCTTGCATGTTGAGATAGAAAAATCATTAATGCATGTTAGTGGGGTTTTTCTTTAAAAGAAGTATAGACTTTTGATGACCCATTCTTGTTTTCTACTCCCTCTGTATCGAAATGTAAGATGTTTTAGCATTTCCTAGATAAAACGTACCTAGACATGATTTAGTGTAAGATGCATATGAATCTGCACATTAAAACATGTCTACATACGTTTTAACTAGAAAATGATAAAACATCTTACATTTTAATACGGACGGAGTACATGTTTTTCCTATATTTTCCTTTGTTTTCTATTATGTAACATCCCAATTTTTGGTACCAAAGTGTTGTGGTGTTGAGTTCATATCATTCATGCATGAAACCAAAATTTTAAATCATGTTTCAACCAATTTAAATTTGGAATTTAAATGGTTTGAGAAATCTCCAGCAAAAAGTACTTAAAATAGTTTCCAAAATTTTGTTCTAAAAATAATTTCTTTTTTGGAAAGCAAATACATGGTGAGCTTGCAAATTTCCTAAGGTTTTCAAAAACTATTTTTGCTAATTTTTCTGTTTACAAAAAGGCCCCCCAAACCTCTGTTTTCGGTCCAGTTTTAAAAGAGAAAAGGATCTCTTGGTGATTTCCGAAAGCTCCAGGGGGTTCTTCATAAAAATCCTTTTTAACTTCTTCCTCCTCCCGCCAGTAGACGAGCTGCTCGTCGACGATGTCGTTGCCACCTCCTGCTCTACGTCATCGGGAGGGTAAGGGCTCCCAGGAGGCGTCCAGATCGCAGCCTCTCCCCTCAGAACCCCCCCGAACCCTCCTCTCTCCCCCTGTGTTCTTCCTCCGAAGAACCGAACCCTAGCTCGCCGGAGTTGGCTCCTCGCCGACGCTATGCTCTGCCCCGCGATGAACTGAGGTTCCCGGAAGCTCCGCCGCCCTCCTATTCCCCTCCTGGCCACCGGAATCGACCCACGGTGGACGAAATCAACGCCGGCATCCATGTCTTCCTCGCCTCCGGCCGACCGCCGCCGCGCTCGATGCCGCCGTCTCCGACCATCCCCCACCTCCTCGTCACCTCTACGACAATCCTGGTGAGCTCCCGCACCTGTAGGTGCCTCTGGTTTGTCCCCTTCCCCTCGGTATCGCCCCCGCGCTGTGAACCTCCGGCCGCCGCCGCGCCGGTGGACGGCGTGGTCGCTCCGGCGACCCAAAAGGAGCGGCGCCGCCACCTCTGTGATCGCCGTCACCTCCTCTCGCCTTTGCGCGAGTTTAATTCGTGAATCCATCGCTCGTTTGCTCGATTGCACGGAGACAGCACCCTTCCTGGCCTGGGCTGATGCCAGGATGACGTCACGATGACCTAATAACCATGTCTTGTCTTTTTCCAGAAAATGATTTAAATTACAGAAAATGTTTACTGTTTCTAAAATCAATAAATAATGTTTTATGAATCAGAAAAATATAATTAAGGTATAGAAATGTTCAGAAAAATAAACTCTATCCAAATATGTCACTTTCACCCATGTTTGATAAAGTTGATTTTAGACCATTTATTTAATATTCTTTAATCATTTAAAATAGAAAAATAAGTTTTTATTCAATAAAATTAGAAAATTAAAAGTTATATACCAAATTGCTCAAAATGACAAATGCAACATGTTTATGATGTTTTCAAACCCATTTGAGCAACTAAAATGGAACTCACTTTCAGAATCGCCGAAACCCCCTCCGGGGTCTATTTCGGGATAAATTCAGTAAAAATACCTAACGGACATATGAACCCTAGCAACCCAACGACCATGCTTAGGGCTTTATTTCAGTGCATTAACTTACTCATGCATACATATTGCGCATTGCATCGATGCCATGTTTGATTGTTATTTCCCTTTCGGTGTTTGTTCCCCCTCGGTAGAACGTGACTCCGAAGAGAAGGCCAGCAATCCAAATGACGAATACTTGATCTTAACCGACAAGTCAAGCATTTATCCCAGAAGACATTTCAACTGGTTTTCTTATAACCAAGGCAAGCATAACCTCTTATCTGCTCATATATGATTTCAAAGTGATTTGAATCTCGTACTTTGCACTCGGTTCCAAACTATTTGATGTCAGTAGATAGAGTTCCCCTATATACTGCATAACCTAGATATCCTGATCCACTGTACCTAGCAGCTATAGGTTTGCTTGTGCGCGCTCCGCTAAACCCTGTGAGTCTTGCTTAGCCATGCCTAGTTGTGATCTGATCCATCCGGTTGATGAATCTGGTCAATACGTGAATCTATTATGTCATGTTGTTATGATTTGAGTTAACTTTGATAACTTGACTAAATAACGGCATGGATGTGAGGCCACAATGGGTTGTGGCGTTTTGTCCTGTTCATGCCCCTAGGAGCGAGTTCTCGCCTTCGAAGCCAAGACTGAGCGTGCAACCACACGAGCGAGCCAATGAACCTCGCCTGACTAACTAATTTGTTTAGCCACATCCATGAGTCACGTAGTTTGATCTTTCCATCTGCGTGTGAGTCAGAAAACGATTTGGAGAAAACTTAGGGCGTGACCGGGACAAGTGATGGACGTACACGGATCTTGATCCCGACTCACAGAAACAGGTGCCGTCAGGAGGTGGCCAACTCCCTGTTGACGGGGTGGCCCTGTTTGGGTTGACTCATGGATAGGGTTACGCAAGGTAAAGGTCGGAGCCAACCACCCCTCTGCCGCGGCTCCCAAGGAGCGTACATGTGGCGTTAAGAGTCGGATGGTACGTGTGGGTAAAGTGTACCCCTGCAGGGATAAATCTCCTCGAGAAGCCGTGTCCACGGTTACGGACGACTTGGCAACGGATTCTGTGATCATAGATAACTTCAACGGAATGACTAAAACTTGTTAACCATGGGTTGAAGGGTGCCTCCCCGGAGATGCCGGGAGGGGTGATCCTTGTAGCATGAGATTGTGTGGGAATGAGAACGACTTGGTGGAATACAAGAAGATGATGATTCCAGTAGTGAGTACCTTTCTCATCTGCTTGAAAAACCTTCTATGAGACGTGCTATTACCTCCTCGATTTGGAAAACAAATACTGCTTTAACGCAAAACAACCTTCATAAAACCCTTTCTGGAAATAGGCAGATATATAATAGGTTAACTAAGTCTTGTTGAGTACCTCCCGTACTCAGGTTTGCTTAATTTTGGTTCAGGAGAAGAACTCCATCGGTGGTGAATCAACGTGGACAATCGACGAGTAGTTTGGGTTCCCAGGTAGCAGCCTGGAATCTTGGGCTGGGACGTCGCCTTATGTTGCGGCCTCTTAGGCCTTTTTGGTTCTTGTTGATTAGCAACATAATTTGCCTTCCGTTGTTTGATGTAATGTTGGGTCATGTGACCTCTGTTTGTAAGCTATACTCTAGTATCACCTGTTGAATACAACTTTCATGTTTAGAGTACTGCTTTGATCGGTTGTTGGTTTCAGAGCTCAGTGTTATACAGTTTTGGCTATGCCTGCATAGTTGTCGCAGTCGAGGGGTTGTGGAGCCGATGATCCATGTCCGAGCCCGCCTGTCGATGTGATCGGCCTGGGGCGAGGTAACCCCAGTAACCCTCGATTGTTGTTGCACTTTCTGGACACATAGCAGCTCTGTATAGCTTTGGTCCCGTTTCCTTCAGTTTCATTCGATTCGTGGACGCTTTGATATGCATAGTTGGTTATGACTAGCATGGGTACAAGGAGTAGTAGACTGGGGATCAGGACTACGTGCCGATGAATCCAGTCTGCCTGCCGTTGTTTGTTGCGGCCGGGGCTGGTAACCCTGAAGCCCTTGTGAGTCCATGGCTAGGAGCACATAACAGTATGTATATCTCTGGGTCCGGGGTCGTGACAAGTCATGGTATCAGAGCAGGACTGCCTGTAGGAAAACCTTATTGCTTGGTCGATGTTGAGTCTAGAGTTTATGAAAACTACTTGGATACTCAAATGGATTGTGAAAACCCTTCTTAGGATTCTTTTTATTCCGTATCTGGTATCGCTCTAAGTCTGGGTCTTCTTACCTGTTTTGATTTGAAAAGGTTTCGCTATCTCTTCTATTCATTCAAAACTTAGGTGCCTTCTTTGGCAAGACGTTTCTTTCACCCAAGTTGACCGAGTTATGAGTTTCTAGATTCGTGTGTGTTCCATACTCCGTTATCTCTCGTTTCAAATGGGAGATTTCCTTTCCATCCTAATACCTCAGAGTTGTGTGGGTTCCACATACTCCTTTTCCAAACTTCTAAATCCTGAACTTCGAGATCTGCTTTCCATCTCGAATGTACCTGTTATCCTCTGCTCAAGTTCTTCCGGAGCTATCGTTGTCCTTCTAAAGATACCTCGTGATTGCTAATTGTAGTGCCCTTTGTGGCACTCATATAGTAGTTACTCCTTTCGTCGTGTTTTTAAACCTTGGACTTGAACCAAAGGTCCCGGAATGTGCTGAATTGCGGTGGGTTGAATCATGTGGTCATAACCATGTGATGCTCACTCTATCAGTACAGGATGCTGACCTTTAACCCAAGTTCTGTTTCTTTGGATCCTGAGAAATCGGTTCTACCTCAGGATGGCTAAGCAATTCCAACTCTCATAGCTGTAGGCTCTCTACTGGAACCAAAAGGGGTCACCGCAAGAGTGATCATCCTTAAATTCCACATCTTCGTTCTTATTTCAGTTATACCAACTCTTTCGCATGGGTTCTACACATGAGTATTACCCCGTGCATCCAACGTGATCTCAAGATCTTCCAGAGCACGTTCCTACTCTTAGCTGCTTCCCGAACTCCGTCCGTTGTTTGGAAACCAAGTTGCATAGGTGTGTTGGATTCTTCCAATGCAGTTCCTCTTGAGTTCCGTCAAAACATTCCACCTTGGGATGTTAGGAGAAACAAACTCCAGTACCTCGTTCATCTCTAGGACCAGGACAAAGTTTTGTAATCCACAGAATAAAGAAGTTTCATAAGCTTCTGTTCTGTTCTACCTTCGAGTATCACACTCCTTAATATCAGGAGGCTGTGTTAAGTTTCATGGCCTCATCGATGAAGTGATGCTCTCACACATCTTCACTCCCCCTTCACTCCAAGCTGGAATGCTCAAGAATGTTGGGTGTGCATTGAGGTGTGCATCAGATGCTCTTAGCAATTCTTATTGCTTCGAAAAATCTAAGAAAACATCTGTATCCTTCTTAGCACTACTGGTCACCCAGCCTCTTTTGAAGTTGGTCGTGTTACCAAATCCGTTCATTCCGGTGCACATTGTTGATCAGAGAGTTAGGTTCATACCAAAGCTCTCAATATCTTATCGGTTGCTTTGAAAAGCATGCCTCCTTTCGATTTCCAAGACATACCGGTGGGTTGTGATATTCTGGTTGTTTTTCTAGAAGTATCACCAGGTTTTACCTGACCGTGATGTCTAAACAAGGGGTACTTTGAACTACTCCTTTCTCCAAGGAACTCTGCTGGATATTCCGGACTAGTTGGTTGAGCTTAAACAACAACTTGGAGAGTTGAAAGACAGGAGCTCCGCCTAACTTGTTCCTTTGATAAGGGATATCTAGTTTTCCTAGTGTTGAAGCATGATAGTATCTCTTTAATGGACATGCTGTCATTCTACCTTGATTTGATTTGGGCTATCGTCAGATCAAGTACAGATTCAAGGACTATCTTGATGGTGCTTCTGCTCATGGTGTTTTTCCCGAGTACACCTCATGTCCTTTGGTCTGACCAATATTCTGCCTTGTTCATATAGCATATGAATCCCTCTTCTTGGAGTGTTTTGATAAGTGTGTTTTCGAGCCCATCGATGGCATTCTTATTTCCTCCAAGTTGCGAGAGGCTCATGTTGAACAATTGGCAACAATGTTGGAAACTTTCGAGAACCAACTTTGTGTTATCACGAAGTTGTGTTCTGGATGTTCGAAGTGGCTTACTCCAGTCCATGTGCTTTTGGTGAAAGTTGTCGCCGTGGATTCGAGTATAGTTTTCTTGTTCCCTCGGGAATAATCCCAGTCGGTCATGTATGTGTGGGTTATTCTTGATGTGGTAGGTTGTTACCTCCATTTATTTGAAGAAGTTTGCATCCACGCTAAGCCACTGACCGATCGTTCGTAAAAGAGAGGAAGTTTAAGAACTTCGTTATCTTTGATATCGTCTTTCCAACAAGGACTCCGATGTGTTCTTTTGCAAGTAAGTCATGTAGGTGCAACCGTCTTTCACAAGTTGCTAATACATGAGTTCTACAATCTCACTCATCCTCTTGAGTGTGACATCATAGTCCATGTCTTGAGAATCTAGAAAATGTATCTCGTTGATAACCGGTGCAATCTCTTTGATCATATACTGAGTCTCAGTTATTCAACCCGCTAACCAGAGCTGAATCTCAAGCAGCAACGATGGTTAGTGTTTCCTCAAGAGTATTGAATCAGGTCTTTTCAAAATCTGGCATGGTTGATGTTGTGGTTGACACAATTAGCCGGAAGTCCTAACTTTGTAATCCTTTGAATCCGTAAGAACAACCACTCCCCGTGAGAAATTCTTGTCTGGCTTATTCTAACCAGTTTCCTTCCCGTTCTTCCAAACCGGAGTTCTACTTTCACTTGATTACCTATAAAAGGCTTGCATAAGCCCGATATCGGTATCTAGAACATCCAACAGAACCTAGAAGTTGCTTCTTCCAATGCCTCTTCATTGATCCTTCAAACTTTTCTTTCAGTGGAAACAAGTCCATCATGAGAACATCTCGTGGTGTTTCGTAACCGCCATTCATCAGTTTCCTTCCTCAAGTTGTTTGTACTTGAAGTTCTGTTCATCTGACACATTGTGTGAATTTGTCAGTCACTTCAGCCACGGGATCTTAACCATGTGGTAAACGTATCGCTACGTAAAATCCACAATAGGAAAAAGATTCCTTATTCTTTCTGGTATTCTAATCCCCGTTGGTTACCCATCCTTGTGGTGTGACCAAGAATTCCTCCCTAATTACGGTGTTTCAACATCCTTTGGTTACTCATCTTCTGTCGTGAAGTAACATTTCTACCTTTGACAACGTGTCCACTCCGAAGAGTGAACCTGATCCTGTATCAAATTCTCTTTGCCTCACGATTACAGTGTTTTCTCGTGTTTTCCCTCGTCTACGGATATTATGTCGTGGTATCCAAGACCATCCTTTTCATCTTGGTTATCTGTTCGAAGAAAACCTCGGTGTCACAAGTTGTCCAACCTTTGTTTTCCAAAGGGATTTAAAGTATGGTGCAAAGCTCATATTCTAAATCCTTTCAAGACCAATCGTCCGAACACTTGAAACCATCTTCTTTTCCCTCCGTTATCTTGATGTGTTTCATGCCTGTTAACTCAACAGTTCTTTATGAACATCCTGTCATGAGTTACCCATGAGATACTCGATCTTCGTGAAGATCATTTCCTAAGAGTTTCCCTCTTACCTAAGGTGTATCCGTTCAATACTTCAAAATGCTACGGATCAACCTCTTCGAGAAAAGAACCGTAAGGTTCGAGAAGATCGTTCAAAACCGGTGTTCCTTCTTTCTTCTCCTTCGGGAATCTCGGGACGAGATTCTTGTAAGGGGGGTAGATTTGTAACATCCCAATTTTTGGTACCAAAGTGTTGTGGTGTTGAGTTCATATCATTCATGCATGAAACCAAAATTTTAAATCATGTTTCAACCAATTTAAATTTGGAATTTAAATGGTTTGAGAAATCTCCAGCAAAAAGTACTTAAAATAGTTTCCAAAATTTTGTTCTAAAAATAATTTCTTTTTTGGAAAGCAAATACATGGTGAGCTTGCAAATTTCCTAAGGTTTTCAAAAACTATTTTTGCTAATTTTTCTGTTTACAAAAAGGCCCCCCAAACCTCTGTTTTCGGTCCAGTTTTAAAAGAGAAAAGGATCTCTTGGTGATTTCCGAAAGCTCCAGGGGGTTCTTCATAAAAATCCTTTTTAACTTCTTCCTCCTCCCGCCAGTAGACGAGCTGCTCGTCGACGATGTCGTTGCCACCTCCTGCTCTACGTCATCGGGAGGGTAAGGGCTCCCAGGAGGCGTCCAGATCGCAGCCTCTCCCCTCAGAACCCCCCCGAACCCTCCTCTCTCCCCCTGTGTTCTTCCTCCGAAGAACCGAACCCTAGCTCGCCGGAGTTGGCTCCTCGCCGACGCTATGCTCTGCCCCGCGATGAACTGAGGTTCCCGGAAGCTCCGCCGCCCTCCTATTCCCCTCCTGGCCACCGGAATCGACCCACGGTGGACGAAATCAACGCCGGCATCCATGTCTTCCTCGCCTCCGGCCGACCGCCGCCGCGCTCGATGCCGCCGTCTCCGACCATCCCCCACCTCCTCGTCACCTCTACGACAATCCTGGTGAGCTCCCGCACCTGTAGGTGCCTCTGGTTTGTCCCCTTCCCCTCGGTATCGCCCCCGCGCTGTGAACCTCCGGCCGCCGCCGCGCCGGTGGACGGCGTGGTCGCTCCGGCGACCCAAAAGGAGCGGCGCCGCCACCTCTGTGATCGCCGTCACCTCCTCTCGCCTTTGCGCGAGTTTAATTCGTGAATCCATCGCTCGTTTGCTCGATTGCACGGAGACAGCACCCTTCCTGGCCTGGGCTGATGCCAGGATGACGTCACGATGACCTAATAACCATGTCTTGTCTTTTTCCAGAAAATGATTTAAATTACAGAAAATGTTTACTGTTTCTAAAATCAATAAATAATGTTTTATGAATCAGAAAAATATAATTAAGGTATAGAAATGTTCAGAAAAATAAACTCTATCCAAATATGTCACTTTCACCCATGTTTGATAAAGTTGATTTTAGACCATTTATTTAATATTCTTTAATCATTTAAAATAGAAAAATAAGTTTTTATTCAATAAAATTAGAAAATTAAAAGTTATATACCAAATTGCTCAAAATGACAAATGCAACATGTTTATGATGTTTTCAAACCCATTTGAGCAACTAAAATGGAACTCACTTTCAGAATCGCCGAAACCCCCTCCGGGGTCTATTTCGGGATAAATTCAGTAAAAATACCTAACGGACATATGAACCCTAGCAACCCAACGATCATGCTTAGGGCTTTATTTCAGTGCATTAACTTACTCATGCATACATATTGCGCATTGCATCGATGCCATGTTTGATTGTTATTTCCCTTTCGGTGTTTGTTCCCCCTCGGTAGAACGTGACTCCGAAGAGAAGGCCAGCAATCCAAATGACGAATACTTGATCTTAACCGACAAGTCAAGCATTTATCCCAGAAGACATTTCAACTGGTTTTCTTATAACCAAGGCAAGCATAACCTCTTATCTGCTCATATATGATTTCAAAGTGATTTGAATCTCGTACTTTGCACTCGGTTCCAAACTATTTGATGTCAGTAGATAGAGTTCCCCTATATACTGCATAACCTAGATATCCTGATCCACTGTACCTAGCAGCTATAGGTTTGCTTGTGCGCGCTCCGCTAAACCCTGTGAGTCTTGCTTAGCCATGCCTAGTTGTGATCTGATCCATCCGGTTGATGAATCTGGTCAATACGTGAATCTATTATGTCATGTTGTTATGATTTGAGTTAACTTTGATAACTTGACTAAATAACGGCATGGATGTGAGGCCACAATGGGTTGTGGCGTTTTGTCCTGTTCATGCCCCTAGGAGCGAGTTCTCGCCTTCGAAGCCAAGACTGAGCGTGCAACCACACGAGCGAGCCAATGAACCTCGCCTGACTAACTAATTTGTTTAGCCACATCCATGAGTCACGTAGTTTGATCTTTCCATCTGCGTGTGAGTCAGAAAACGATTTGGAGAAAACTTAGGGCGTGACCGGGACAAGTGATGGACGTACACGGATCTTGATCCCGACTCACAGAACAGGTGCCGTCAGGAGGTGGCCAACTCCCTGTTGACGGGGTGGCCCTGTTTGGGTTGACTCATGGATAGGGTTACGCAAGGTAAAGGTCGGAGCCAACCACCCTCTGCCGCGCTCCCAAGGAGCGTACATGTGGCGTTAAGAGTCGGATGGTACGTGTGGGTAAAGTGTACCCCCTGCAGGGATAAATCTCCTCGAGAAGCCGTGTCCACGGTTACGGACGACTTGGCAACGGATTCTGTGATCATAGATAACTTCAACGGAATGACTAAAACTTGTTAACCATGGTTGAAGGGTGCCTCCCCGGAGATGCCGGGAGGGGTGATCCTTGTAGCATGAGATAGTGTGGGAATGAGAACGACTTGGTGGAATACAAGAAGATGATGATCTCAGTAGTTGAGTACCTTTCTCATCTGCTTGAAAAACCTTCTATGAGACGTGCTATTCCTCCTCGATTTGGAAAACAAATACTGCTTTACGCAAAACAACCTTCATAAAACCCTTTCTGGAAATAGCAGATATATAATAGGTTAACTAAGTCTTGTTGAGTACCTCCCGTACTCAGGTTTGCTTAATTTTGGTTCAGGAGAAGAACTCCATCGGTGGTGAATCAACGTGGACATCGACGAGTAGTTTGGGGTTCCCAGGTAGCAGCCTGGAATCTATGGGCTGGGACGTCGCCTTATGTTGCGGCCTCTTAGGCCTTTTTGGTTCTTGTTGATTAGCAACATAATTTGCCTTCCGTTGTTTGATGTAATGTTGGGTCATGTGACCTCTGTTTGTAAGCTATACTCTAGTATCACCTGTTGAATACAACTTTCATGTTTAGAGTACTGCTTTGATCGGTTGTTGGTTTCGAGCTCATTGTTATACAGTTTTGGCTATGCCTGCATAGTTGTCGCAGTCGAGGGGTTGTGGAGCCGATGATCCATGTCCGAGCCCGCCTGTCGATGTGATCGGCCTGGGGCGAGGTAACCCCAGTAACCCTCGATTGTTGTTGCACTTTCTGGACACATAGCAGCTCTGTATAGCTTTGGTCCCGTTTCCTTCAGTTTCATTCGATTCGTGGACGCTTTGATATGCATAGTTGGTTATGACTAGCATGGGTACAAGGAGTAGTAGACTGGGGATCAGGACTACGTGCCGATGAATCCAGTCTGCCTGCCGTTGTTTGTTGCGGCCGGGGCTGGTAACCCTGAAGCCCTTGTGAGTCCAT
The DNA here is from genome assembly GCA_028641055.1 of Alopecurus myosuroides. Classification (NCBI taxonomy): domain Eukaryota; kingdom Viridiplantae; phylum Streptophyta; class Magnoliopsida; order Poales; family Poaceae; genus Alopecurus; species Alopecurus myosuroides. The sequence goes on along the minus strand of CM054057.1, from coordinate 238,235,869 downwards.
GGCTAGGAGCACATAACAGTATGTATATCTCTGGGTCCGGGGTCGTGACATATTATTTATTAGACTAACCTATTAATTGTTGCAAAGTGCACAATTTCTTGTTTATACTTTGATCGTCAGTTTGACCCTCAAAGACAATGGCAATTAATGTTGAAATTGCCTACAAAGTTGTTGGAAATTTCCATAGCTTTCGTTTAAGCCCAAGAACAACCCAATCGGAGTTCGTATGGGACCTTTGGACCCGTTTTACCACAGAAAAAATATATGATTATAGGATTATGAGAATTGATGACGTGATTGAGGCCAACTCTTACTGGATTCGGCCAAGACACGACTTTGGGGCCTCATGGGGGCTGAGAGGGGTCCCTAGAAAGGTTCTAGAGGTGACCAAGAGCCCTTGGATCAAAGGGGCACCCATCAGAGGGCCATTGATCAACACAGACACACATATAAGGAGAGGAAAACCCAAATTCTTAGGCAGCCTCCAAAAGCTACGAATTTTGTTGGAACGCGTAGAGATAAACAAAAACTTTTCCTACGCGATGCTTCCAAGATCTAGCCGAGGTAGAAGGCCACGAGTATTACCACTAGACGCGCAGGTGCGGATTATTGATGCAGCGCGTCGGGGCAGTGCAGTCCCACGATCCGATCCGGCCGATCCAATCCCTCGAACGTCGAAGTGCTGAACGTACATCACCTCTGCCGGTATCCACACGTACGAGGAGGAGCTCCGACGGCGGACTGCTAGGTCCGGTGCGGCGGCTGGACTGAGTGGGGCTAGGGTTCCCAACGCATGGTAGAGTGGACTAACGTGCCCGTTGGGCAACCTGCGCCCCTCTTTATATAGCGTATGGTAATGGGCTGCACAACACTTGTGGCCCATTCCCTCTATGAGTCCGACTCACTAACTCAGTCCATTTCCGGTTCGGGTCCAACCCAACCAATACTTGCTCCCGCTCTTAAGTGTGCGACCCTGCAGGCTCATGGCGACTTTGACACGATTGGAGTCCAACTCCCAATCGATCAATCGGTAGCGGCTCCTAGCAGAACGTGCCGACTCCCAAGTACCATTGAGTCATGACGACATACCTTTCAATGTGATATTCATCTTAGTCCTTTTTGCCTCACGATATACCTTGTCGAGCTATAGGCGATTTATCGTCATCCCTTAAATAGCTCAACTCTCTTCTCGATCCGTGATATGTGATTCATCTGACTAACTCTTAGTCAATCGACACAGTTAACACTTAACTGAGTCGCGCATGGCCATGCTTCCTGAATCATATCACTCGAAAGGGCCCAGAGAATATCTCTCCATTCGGAGGGGCAAAATCCCATCTTGATTATCCACATCACGCAGCTTGCTTCTCATTCGACCCGAACTCTGCCTTTATAGTTGCCTTGTCACAGAACAACGTTTGACAGAACCTAAGTCGATGATCCACAACTCGGATTGTGCGACAACCTCAGGTCTAAGGATTACATTGATTGAGACATGCAAATGACGACTTGATCGTTGCATCTCAATGTGGGTCAGTCCGACTTGCTAAACTCTTTAGCCAAGTCCGTGAACGTTGGAATGGCATCACCATGCCCATGACAAGTGGAACCGTGTCATCATCCAACACTCACATTAGTCTAGGGTGTGTGTCTAGCACAACCTAAATGACCAAGGACAATCTAGTATGAACAACATGAATATATAGTTCCACAATCGAATCACATATTCAATGACATATATCAGATGTTCAAAACAAGGACAACTTAATAACTTTATGAATACAGTGGGAATTACATCATACATGATTGCCTCTAGGGCATATTCCCAACAGTCTCCCACTTGCACTAGAGTCAATCATCCTGGCATCATATGCCTAGGCATCTAATGCCCATACCTCTCGTGTGCGCCTCATGCTTAGGCTGTGGTAGCGCCTTTGTCAATGGATCTGCAATGCTTTCATCCGTGTGTACTTTGCATAACTTGATATCACCTTGTTCGACAAACTGGCGAATGAGGTGGTACCGCATGAGTATATGTTTGTTTTTCTGGTGTTGTCTAGGTTCCTTGGCCTGTGCGATAGCACCGTTGTTGTCACAATATACATCCAAAGGATTGGACGCGCCCTGAACCACACCAAGATCCATCAGGAGGTTCCTGATCCAAACAGCTTCCTTTGCCGCCTCTAAGGCAGCAATATACTCAGCCTCTGTTGTAGATGCAGACACCGTATCTTGCTTGGAACTCTTCCAGCTCACAGCTCCTCCGTTCATTACGAACACGTATCCCGATTGCGAACGAGAATCATCTGAGTCGGTGAGATAACTTGCATCCGTGTAACCCTTTACACTGAATTCCTCATCACCTCCATAAACTAGGAACATTTCCTTAGTATTTCTCAAATACTTAAGGATGTTTTTAACTGCTGCCCAGTGGGCTTCGCCAGGGTCAGCCTGGTATCTGCTCGTAACACTTAGAGCATAGGAAACATCTGGCCTAGTACAAATCATGGCATACATGATGGATCCGATTGCCGAAGCATACGGGATCACACTCATCCGACTTCGCTCATCAGTCGTCGAAGGACACTGAGTCTTGCTAAGTTTTATGCCATGGGACATCGGCAAGAATCCCTTCTTGGACTCTTGCATTTTGAATTTCTTCAAAACTTTGTCCAGATATGTACTCTGACTCAATCCAATGAGCCGCCTTGATCTATCTCTATAGATCCTGATTCCTAATATGTAAGTTGCCTCACCCAAATCTTTCATTGAGAAACTCCTTTCCAATGACTCTTTGGTTTCTTGCAACATCATGACATCATTTCCAATCAGTAAACATATAAGATTAGAAAGTTTACTTTGCTCCCACTAAACTTCTTGTATAAACAAGAATCGTGATCGCTCTTGATGAAGCCAAACGATTTGACTACCTCATCAAAGCGAATGTTCCAACTCCGAGATGCTTGCTTCAACCCATAAATGGATTTCTGAAGTTTGCATACCTTGTCAGCATTAGCCGGATCGACAAAACCTTCGGGCTGTATCATATACACGTCCTCAGTTAAATTTCCATTAAGGAAAGCCGTCTTGACATCCATCTGCCATATCTCATAGTCGAAATAGGCTGCTATGGCTAACATGATCCGAATTGATTTAAGCATCGCTACAGGCGAGAATGTCTCGTCGTAGTCAACTCCTTGAACCTGTCGGAACCCCTTCGCAACAAGTCGTGCTTTATAGACGGAAATATTTCCATCCATATCAATTTTCTTCTTGAAGGCCCATTTGCACTCGACGGGTCTTGCACCATCAGGCAGATCAACCAAATTCCAAACTTGGTTTTCATCCATGGACTTTAACTCGGATCTCATGGCTCCAAGCCATGACTCGGAATCAGATCCCACCATCGCTTCCGAATAAGTTGCCGGCTCATTACTGTCTAACAGTAAAACATCTCGAGCACTCTGTAATCTGGCAGATCCCCGTGGTTCAGGTGCTGTTACCGGTGTAGGTACCACGACCGGCTCAGCCTCCAAGGCGTTCGCCGACTCGCCCCTAGCCGGTTCCTCTCGAATTTCTTCGAGTTGCACTGTGCTCCCACTGACTTCCCGACCGAGAAACTCTTTCTCAAGGAAGACACCATTCCGAGCGACAAACACTTTGCCCTCTTCCCGGTTGTAGAAGTAGTACCCCAAGGTTTCCCTCGGATACCCCACGAAAATACACTTATCCGACTTGGGCGTGAGCTTGTCCGACTGAAGTCGCTTGACAAATGCTTCACAACCCCAAATCTTAAGAAAAGACAAACTTGGCTTTTTACCAGTCCACATCTCATGTGGTGTCTTCTCTACTGACTTTGATGGTACTCTGTTTAGTGTGAAAGTTGCAGTTTCTAGACAATAACCCCAAAATGATAAAGGTAGATCTGTCCGACTCATCATTGATCGTACCATGTCCAACAAGGTCCGATTTCTCCGTTCCGATACACCGTTTCTCTGCGGTGTACCCGGCGGAGTGAGTTGAGGAACTATTCCACAACTCTTTAGATGGTCATCAAACTCATGGCTCATGTACTCGCCTCCACGGTCCGACCGTAGAAACTTTATTTTCTTGCCGAGCTGATTTTGTACCTCACTTTGGAATTCCTTGAACTTTTCAAAGGCTTCCGACTTGTGTTTCATTAAATAGATATATCCATACCTACTCAAATCATCAGTGAAGGTAATGAAGTACTCATAACCACCTCTGGCTGTCGTGCTCATTGGACCACATACATCACTATGTATTAGTTCCAACAAGTCGGACGCCCTTTCACAACTCCTTGCAAAAGGTGTCTTGGTCATCTTGCCTAGTAGGCATGATTCGCATGTCTCGAATGACTCTAAGTCAAATGAAGTTAGAAGTCCATCATCATGGAGCTTCTTCATGCGCTTCCAACTTATATGACCAAGCCGACAATGCCAAAAGTAAGTCATATTCAGATCATTTGGTTTCAACCTTTTAACATTTATGTTATAGACCGATTCACTATCAAGATTTAAAATAAATAACCCGTTCTGAACGGGTGCAAAGCCATGAAACATATCTTTCAAATATAAAGAACAACCATTATTCTTAATATTCGACTCATAACCTTGTCTCATCAAACATGAGGCGGAAATAATGTTTCGACTAAGCGCTGGAACATAATAACAATTATTTAGTTCCAAAATAAATCCTGAAGGTAAATGAAGTTGCATCATGCCGACTTCCAACGCAGCGACTCTCGCCTTGTTGCCGACCCGAATGTCAACCTCTCCTCTTGCCACGCTCCTAGTTCTTACCAGTCCCTGCAACGAGTTGCATATGTGAATAACTGATCCGGTATCATATACCCAAGAACTATTAGGCGCATCAGCAAGATAAATGTCTATAACATTGCACACAAGCGTACCTGAGTTGGAAGTCACACCTCCACTCTTGGCTCTGTCAGCCAAATACTTGGTGCAGTTCCTCTTCCAGTGGCCATCTTGCTTGCAATAGAAGCAATTGGCTCCGGCTGTAGGAGAAGGCTTAGTCTTTGAGGGAGCACTCTGGACAGGGCCATGGGCGCTACCTCCTGACTTATCCTTCTTCTTCTTAGTCCAAGAACTCTTCTTGAACTTAGCCTTATTCTGCACCATCAACACTTGACTGGTGCCTTTCTTGATATCAGCCTCTGCCGTTTTGAGCATCCCATGTAATTCAGTGATACTCTTATCCATACCATGCATATGGTAGTTCGAGATGAACGAACCATACGCACTAGGAAGAGAGTTCAGAATTATATCAGTAGCGAACTCTTCGTTAATTGGGAAGCCCAGCCGATCCAAAGACTGTATGTAACCAATCATCTTGATTACATGCGGACTCAGTGGATCGCCGTCTTTCAGCTTACAGCCAAGCAAAGCTTGAGAGACTTGATACCTCTCAGTCTTTGCTTGAGCCTGGAACATACTTTTGAGGCTTTCGATCATATCGTAGGCCTCAACATTCTCGAACTGCTGCTGCAAGTCCGGTTCCATGTGTGCAAGCATAAGACAGCTGATTTCCGTAGACTCATCTCTAGCCTTACGGTAGGCATTCATGACAGCGACAGTCGCATCGTCATCAGGCTCATCTGGAAATGGAGTTTCTAGAACATGTTCTTTCTTGTCATGCTTGAGGACTATCCTCAGTTACGATACCAGTTGGTGAAATTAGTTCCATTAAGCTTATCTTTCTCTAGGATTGACCTCAACGCAAACGCGGACAACTGAGGAAGGTTGCTAGGTGCCATTGATCTACAACAGAAAATACGCAAAAACACTTAAGACATGTATTCATAAAAGAGCAGGCATATTAAACGCTTTAATACTTATGCTCCCACTAGAACCAACATCTCTCCGATGGTTTCTAAGTGATTCAAGATCCTAAATAAGCAAGCCGACTAGTGAGCTTTAGCATCACCGCTAGCCGTCAAGTGATCTAGGTAGGCAACACCTTGCCAATCGTATCCAATACGACTCCTGTTAGTTGGGTGACATCACATGCCCCGGCTCCCAACCTACCTCGCCCCGAGCCCCACAACCGTTGTGATGAACTCGTCTAGATTATCAAGTGCTTCTGCTCGTAAGAGTTCGACTCAAACCCACCTAACCGGAAAGGATTGGTAGCACCTCAATTTTATGAGCCCACTACCAAGAATGTCCGACTTGTGATGGTGCAGCACTGGCGGGGCGACCGACTAGACCTTCTTTGAGGGATTAAAGAATCTACCAACTATCTAAATAGAGGTAAATAGAGACATAACAATAACACAAATAAAGCAATTATAATGTGAAATGGTATGGCTCTCTTCATGGTGATCTCCATCTCCACAAAGCTTGCAAGTCGACTCGTGCCAACTTTTGTCACGTGCCATCTTGCTCCATGTAGCCGACTTGTACATCGACTTGCATGCCTTCCGGGTTCTCCAACAAGCTACACTAGCTAGTAAATGAAAATTTACATAGAGAATCCGACACGCAGGCCGGTACACAATAAAATGACAGCACCTAGGCTCCAGCCGGCTGACACAAACATGATACACAGATCATGTATGGATTACACACATCACATGCACATAAGCCATACCATTCACAACTTCCTGCAAAAACAAGTTATGCATAGATACGATATCTACCGGCGTTGTGAACTCGCAACGACATCTAAGGCGCTACGACAGGGCGAAGCCGGCGTTGTGAACTCGCAACGACATCTAAGGCGCTACGACATCTAAAACGCAGATCTGCTAGGTCCGGTGCGGCGGCTGGACTGCTAGGTCCGGTGCGGCGGCTGGACTGAGTGGGGCTAGGGTTCCCAACGCATGGGAGAGTGGACTAACGTGCCCGTTGGGCAACCTGCGCCCCTCTTTATATAGCGTATGGTAATGGGCTGCACAACACTTGTGGCCCATTCCCTCTGTGAGTCCGACTCACTAACTCAGTCCATTTCCGGTTCGGGTCCAACCCAACCAATACTTGCTCCCGCTCTTAAGTGTGCGACCCTGCAGGCTCATGGCGACTTGGACACGATTGGAGTCCAACTCCCAATCGATCAATCGGTAGCGGCTCCTAGCAGAACGTGCCGACTCCCAAGTACCATTGAGTCATGACGACATACCTTTCAATGTGATATTCATCTTAGTCCTTTTTGCCTCACGATATACCTTGTCGAGCTATAGGCGATTTATCGTCATCCCTTAAATAGCTCAACTCTCTTCTCGATCTGTGATATGTGATTCATCTGACTAACTCTTAGTCAATCGACACAGTTAACACTTAACTGAGTCGCGCATGGCCATGCTTCCTGAATCATATCACTCGAAAGGGCCCAGAGAATATCTCTCCATTCGGAGGGGCAAAATCCCATCTTGATTATCCACATCACGCAGCTTGCTTCTCATTCGACCCGAACTCTGCCTTTATAGTTGCCTTGTCACAGAACAACGTTTGACAGAACCTAAGTCGATGATCCACAACTCGGATTGTGCGACAACCTCAGGTCTAAGGATTACATTGATTGAGACATGCAAATGACGACTTGATCGTTGCATCTCAATGTGGGTCAGTCCGACTTGCTAAACTCTTTAGCCAAGTCCGTGAACGTTGGAATGGCATCACCATGCCCATGACAAGTGGAACCGTGTCATCAGCCAACACTCACATTAGTCTAGGGTGTGTGTCTAGCACAACCTAAATGACCAAGGACAATCTAGTATGAACAACATGAATATATAGTTCCACAATTGAATCACATATTCAATGACATATATCAGATGTTCAAAACAAGGACAACTTAATAACTTTATGAATACAGTGGGAATTACATCATACATGATTGCCTCTAGGGCATATTCCCAACAAATTTTGCCACCCCCGTGGCCTCATATCCGTGGTGGAGGGCTCATATACAACACCAAGAAGCCATGGAGGAAGGGGGCTAAGGGGAGGCACTCTCCCATGATGGCTGGCCGGCACAGGATGAGCCCCCTGCGCCGACAACGGCCGCCGGTGCCGCCCTGCACCTCATGTGCTGCCCCTTCTCCGTCCTCTCTGCCATGATGTCACCTTCATCAACACCTCCATCATCATATCCTCCATATCTACAGCGGTCCACTCTCCCGTAAACCTCTGTAATCCCCTATGTAAACATGGTGTTTGATGGTATAATTTACTTGCAAATGATCTATTGCATCTATGTCATGTTTGTGTAGTTCCCTTTTGTCATATGATTGATTGTTGAATCTCTATGGTTGGTTTGAGATATATATTGCAATTGTTACAGTCCTATGGTTCCCATCATATATTTATGCGCGCATAGATCACATCATAATGTTTGTAGTATGTGGAGAAAGCTAGAGGGAGGGACGCTTGAGTGATAGAATCATGGTCCCCATTCTAGTGATCGAAGCATATGGGATAAAGAGGACCATTTGATCTTAATGCTACGACTGGGTATTTTTACTTTAATGTGTCTTCTACTACCTCCATTCCAAAATATAAGGGGTATATTGTTTCCTTTGACCGAGAATTTGACCAAGATTTACTCATTTAATATGAAACTTTTGTGATAAAACAAATAATCATAAGAAAATACTTTTGAGTAGGAATAAGTGTGGAAAATTGGTGAAACGTGTGATGAAATTGTCCATGATCAAATAGTCAAATACAAGGTTGATATTCCTCTTTTATGTGGGAGAGGCAAGGCTAACAAGCTCTCACTATTCAACAATTACAAGTACTTATCATTGGAACTCTAGCAAGCATCTATAACGACTACAACTACCTCCATTCCATAATATAAGGCGCATTTCATTTTCTTTGACCGACCCTTTGACCAATAATTAATCTATCAATTTGTAATTTATACGACATATAAGTGATATCATTGTATTGCTGCAGCAACTAACATTTATTTTCTTGTTCTTTATTGTCTTGCAAAGCTATCCTTTTGTACCTATTTTGTTCCCGTAGTTTTATTTTCTAGATAGAACAAACGTTCGTATGCGCATAGTTGTACCAATGGTTTATAGAACTTGAGAGAATACCAATCCTACATTTAGATCCTTGTTGGGTTTGACACTCTTACTTATCGAAATGGCTACAACTGATTCCCTACACTTGTGGTTTATCAAGACCTTTCTGGCAATGTTGCCGGGGAGCAATAGCGTGGGTTGAATGTTCTTCTGTGCACTTGTTGGTTTTGTCTCTAAGTAGTTTTTTTTTCTTTTCATTTATAAGTAGTTTTATTTCCAGTTCTAAGTTGTTTTCTACCTTTAGTTATGGATAGGGAACATGAATTACCAAAAAAAATAGTTCTACTTGCTATCTTAAACTTATTATTTAAAAGAAGTGATTAAAAGGTGGGCATTTATGAAGTAGGGGTCGACCTTGAACACTTGAGTTCATGCCTATAGAAACAATGCAAAAAAATCATGGAAACTTCTCAGATAAAAATATGTATATATTGTGTATACACCACTGTACCATTGGTACGTTGCAAACGTATCTATAGTTTTTGATGCTCCATGTTTGTTTTCTACCCAATACCTTTTGTTTTTCACATGTTTTCTTCCGTTTTCCGGATGTTTTCACAGACTAACGTATTTATAAGATGCCCTAGGCCAGTTGTTGTTTTCTGTTGTTTTTCTATTTCAGAAAAGTTGTTAAGGAAATATTCTCGGAAAGGGCTAAAAATCAACGGAGATCAATTTTTACCCGGAACAAAGACAGAGTCCAAAGGAGAGACGGAGGGAAGCCAGGGGGCCACCAGGAGGGTGCCAGGTGTGGCCCCCTGATGCGTGTGAACACACATTCGTTGGGAGACTCCAAGTGTAAGGTATGATGAGTACAGAAGCAAGTTTTCCTCAAAAAGAAACCAAGGTTTAATCGACTAGTAGGAGAAAAAATCACTTCAGGAGGTTGTTGACAGTTGATGGCAGGGTGCACTACCAGGCTCGGCAACAACTTGGAATATGCACACAACACAACCAAGATACTTTGCCCCAACGAAACAGTGAGGTTTTCAATCTCACTAGTATTGCTGAAAAGAAAGGATTAGACGTATAGTGTGGAAAATGGTGTTTGTTTGAAGTGAATGAAATAAGAATAGTTCTTGCAGTAGGTTGTATTATCAGTGTAAAAGAATGGACCGGGGTCCACAGTTCACTAGTGGTGTCTCTCCATAACAGATAAATAACATGTCGGGTAAACAAATTATAGTTGGGCAATTGACAGAAATAGAGGTTGCACCGTAGTGCATATACATGACATGATCCAACTGCATCTATGACTAATAATCCACCCTCAGGACGTCATCCGAGAAAACTTTAGGTATTAAGTTGCAAGCAAAAGATTATTGCATTAAGTAAAGTGCGTAATGTAAACAATAGAATTACCCTTAGACAAAGCATTGTTATTTTATCCCTAGTGGCAACAACACATCCAAAATCTTAGAAGTTATTGTCACTCTCACAGATAACTGAAGGCATGAACTCACTATCGAGCATAAATACTCCCTCTTGGAGTTACAATCACCAACTTGGCCACAACATCTACTAGTAACGGAGAGCATGCAAGATCACAAATAACATATAAAAGATAGATCTATAATCAACTCGACATAGCATTCAATGTTCATCGGATCCCAGCAAACACAACATGTAGAATTAAAATAAGATGATCTTGATCATGTTAGGCAGCTCACAAGATCTAAACATGATGGCACAAAAGGAGGAGAATAAAACCATCTAGCTACTGCTATGGACCCTTAGTCCAAGGATGAACTACTCACGCATCACTCCGGAGGCAGGCATGGTGATATAGAGCCCTCCGGTGATGATTTCCCCTCCCAGCAGGGTGCCAGGGAGAGCTTCAGAACCCTCCCGGATTAGGGTTGACGATGACGGCGGCTATGGGACTTTTCGTGGATGGAGGCTCGAGTATTTAGGGTTTTTCGAGGAGGACTATAAATAGGCAAAAGGGCGATGTCAGTGGATGGCTAGGGGGCCCACACCACGTGGCCGCGCGGCCAAGGGGGCCGCGCCGCCATATGGTGTGGCTGCTCCCCTGCCCCCCTCCGGATCTCCTCCGAACTCCGTGTACGTGTTAGAAAAATAGGACCCTCGGATTTTGTTTCGTCTAATTTCGAGAATATTTCCAGAACAACTTTTCTTAAGCCAAAAATAGCAGAAAACAAGAAATGTCGTTGTGGCATCTTCTTAATAGGTTAGTCCCAGGAAATCCATAAAATGATATAAAGTGTAAAGAAAACATGTAGCAATTGGCATAATATCAACATGGAACATTAGAAATTATAGATACGTTGGAGACGCATCACCCCCCTAGGTGTGGCCACACCTGGTGGGTCCCTGGGAGCCCTCGGAACCGCCTCACGCCCCCCTTCACTTATAAATTGCCTTAAACCCTAAAATCATCGGGAGAGAGTTATTCTCAACGAAACATACAGAGAGGCGCCGTCACCTCGAAAGTCCAATCTAGGGCTTCTACAGTCCTTGTTCTGGCACCCTGCTGGAGAGGGGGATCATCACCAGAGGCCTCTAAATCACCATGACCGCCTCCAGTACATGAGTTGTTCATCTCTGGACTACGGGTCCACAGCATTAGGTAGATGGTTGTTCTCTCCCATATTTCTCCATGTTTAGAGTCTCAGGAGCTGCCTCACATGATCGAGACAACTGTTACGTAATTGTGGATGTTGTGTTTGCTGGTGTTGCACCCTGGCTTCTAAGGGATACTCATCGTACGAACTGGATAGTAGGTGCTTGGATTATGGGGCATAACTGCTCCCACGTCCCAGCTTCCTGGTAGGCCTGCGCTTATGCGCGACAACACAAGCCCTACTATTCCACCGTCGATGTAAACTATCCATTAGGAGTCATAGGCACTACTGTCGACGTACTTCATAACAAGCACACACGGTACGTCAACAGCTTTGAACAAATGATGATCACAACTTATCTCTAAGACACAAAAGATAGAAATAAAGTTGCAAATGGCCTTCACTAAGGCAGAGATAGCAAATACAATCATCCAGAGGACACATGTCCCAACATAGCATTCATTACATCAGCGGAAGCAATCAAAGGTGTCTGGGTACAGACAAATCCAACAGGCTTAAGAAGCCGGAGAAAATAAAGAAGACGAAGCCCATCCACGTAGGTCCTGGATCCAGCCCTGGTCCAGCTAACTACTCGTCTGCAGTCTCGTCAAACTCCACGAAGTAGCCATCCTGGTGGTCATCGTAGCCGTAGTCGTAGTCTGCGTAAACCACAGCCCCAACGGGGTCAGTACATCCAAGTACTGGCAAGCAAGACTCACAGTTCACCAAAGTATAGCCCGTCAACACAAGCACAGATGACTTGGTTCAACGGAAAGAAGGGGATGTATGTAAAGCTGCAACTGGCTGCGCTAACCAACTACAGAGATTCTATCATATCCAACTATTAGAAAGGGGATAAGATCGAGGTTGGTAACCAACTGAAAGATAACTGCAAACAAACCCATCCTGGATCTCGCCCCTTATCCAAAGAAGCAATCCGAGGATAACTCACACATTTGGATTAAGATGAATCAAGTTATTTGTGTGAATAACCTATTACTAGTCAAGTTATTAATCATGGGGTGTAACATGTTTGATCATTATGTTTAAGTTGTCCTGAGTACTTGTTAGCCAGTACTTTCACCAAGTAATCCATAACCGCGGAAAACACGGCTTCTCGAGAAGATTATCCCTGCAGGGTTGCACCAATTTGGCCGTACACGTATGAATAACCCGCCAGATGGGATGCCTCCCACCAAGCGGGGCACTCAACACAATTCAACTCTTCTCCGCATCAAGCCCAAAGCACCTTGGGCGCACGGCTAATCAAGCCCCGAAGAAAAGGGACCCTCATAGCACTCTAAGACCGTGTCCCCCTATATGCCGACTACAAAAGTTCCACCCTGCGCTGGGCTCGCAAAAACATGCATGCGGCAAATAGAAAGCACGAACTAAATGAGATGATTTGGACGAGATGCGAATCGAATCAAATTGAGGGGGGCGCCCATACTCGCTTCCCACATGCGGATAGTGCGCTCATCATGGATCAGTAGACAAGACCCTTTTCCTATTAGGGTCGACACTAGCAGGCCTCAAAACCTCTCATGGGCCTCCTGCCGGTGCCTTATCATCAAATTATTATTAACAGTAATAACATTAGCATGATTGATTGATTGATTAAACATCGAGCCCCCAGAACATAATAAAGATATAGTAACTGAAAAGTAACGGGTAACAGACTCGAGCAAAACAACCTAAGCATGCTAATAAGACACTGGCTCAATCAACAGGGTTGTAGGAGGGGTGTTGAGGCAATATCAGGGTTAAAGGATTCATGTGATAGGTTCGTAACAGAAACATCTACCACTAAGGCTAGCAAGTATAGACAACGGAAAGTATCGGTAACCAGGGTTGAAAGGAACACAATGGTTCATGTGAGTGATAACTTGCCTGCAAACTGATCAGCCGGGTACTGAGCTAGATCCTCAGAAGGGGTGCTGTAAAGGTCGTCTGCCTCAACGTCGTCGTCTATTCGAGAAGAAGCAAACAAACAAAACAGGAATTGTAAACAATCATTGCCATGGCATTGTGCACAATCAATATGATGCATGACAATTAATAGTGCAGTAAAATAAACTGACTAACATGATAGCACAAATTAAATGGACCCATAAGCAAAGTGAATTGCATATGGATGCAAATTGTTTAGGTTGAAGCAATGAACTACATTTGGTTAACCAGTGTAAGTAGTTAAACATGATGCATGCATGATGAATAACAATAGCATAACAATATTAATTGCAATTGGAATGAGGGTTAACAAGTTAAGAAAACATTTATCAAGTTTGGAAATTATTGTTACTTAATGGTGTTAAACAAGTAGTTGTTGTTTTCAACAAGTTAAAGTGCTCAAAGCAATTAACAAAATTTATATTTGAAAAGGGTATCAAATTTTAGTTGGATTACATGTTTCACATTTTGAAATTGGACTTAGGATTAATTAATTATGAATTAAACAATATTAAACAAGTTTTAATTGCATTAAACAAGATTTAAATGGTTTAGGCAATTTAAATTATTCAAACCAGAAAACAAAAATTATATTTGAATAGCACATTCAAAATGGTGTGAAAAACATATTTTATTTGAATTATTTGAAAACAGTATGAACTAGTTATGAATTATTTCGATTTGCATTTGAATTATTCAAATTTGAAATTTAAAAGTATTTTGAAAACTCAAAACAGAACACAAATAAGTTATTTGGAAAGATTATGAAATTTGGAGCAATAAACATATAAAGTTTGTATTTATTGGATTCATATATTAAAAGTTATTGAATTTTCAAATTAGGTGTTTATTCTGCCCATTTAAAAAGAAATAGAAATTAACAGATTTGATTTTAACTTTTGTTACCGCACGAAAACTACACACCAGCCACTGCCCTGTGGGCCTGCGGGGCCAACGTGGCGCACACGCTTGCGTGGCCACATGGGTGCATGACGGGTGGGCCACTGGTGCCAGCACAGCGGAGCAAAAAGATGGGGTTTTTTCCCGCGGGCGCGAGGGATCGAACCCGCGACCCCCACTGTGCGCCGCAAGCCTGAAACCAACTGCGCTGCTGTTCGATCGTTACTAGTAGTAGCTGCGCAGCGAGGTTAAGGTTCAGTAACACGTTGCTATCTGACGAAACTGACGAACGCGCGGTTGCTCGACGGACAGAGATGAACGACGGCGTGGCTTCGCACGGTGGTGCACGGATTGGATGCAGGGAGGTGTGCAGCACGGGTACGAGGTCATGCGCGAGCAGCAGAGGGAGAGATGGGAGAGATAGCAAGGGTGGCTCACCGGAATTTCGTCGGGTGGCAGGAAGGTGACGACGGCGTGACAGGCGGCGGTGACGAAGACGGCGTGGTGGATCCCGTGCCTCTCCGTGCTCCCGTAGAGGTCCACGACATAGAGGAGGTAGAGGCGGTGCTAGTCCAGCGATCAAACGGCGGCGAGAGGATCTGCAACGGCGACGAGGTCCGCGGATTCAGAAAACGTGGCGCGGTGGCCGGAGAGAAAGGAGAGGACGGCGTCGGCGATCGGCAGCTCACCGTGGGGTTCTCCGGTGTCCAAGGGGAAGAGGGCGAAGAGGCGAGTCCGTTCCAGCTTGTGGGTGGCTAGGTTGGAGCTCTACGCGGCGGCGCCATGACGGATTCAGAGAAGGTGGACGCCGGTGAGGTTCAGAGGAGGAAGGACTTGGCGACAGAGGTGGCGAACGGCGGCGCTCGAGGCGGAGGAGGAAACCTAGGGCGCTAGGGCACGGCCAGGGGGCTAGGGCTCGCTTTATAGGCGCCACGGCGCTCTCCTAGCCGCCGGAGTCGCGCGCGGTGCCGCGGTGGCACCGGCCGATGCGCGCCGTACCGCGGGAAGAAGCGGATTAGAACGCCGCACGAATCTCCAAGCGGTATGGGGGGTTAGTTGGGTTGGGTCGCGCGCGCGCGTAGGGCTAGCGGGCTGGGCTGCGTTAGGTTAGTTAGTTGTCGCCCGTTTTGCTATTTTTATTCTTTTCTGTTATATTTTTTTTTGTATTTTTGCTTTTGGAAGAAATTGTTAAGGTTTTAGTTGATAAAAATTACAGAAAAATTAGTTTAGTCTTGTTAGGTAATTAGAAACCATATTGTAAGATTGGATTTCAAAAATTGAGATTTGAGATGATAGTTTGTATTGAACCCAAATTAGTGGAATTTTAATATTAACAAAACATTAAGAAAACATGCATTTGAATAGGGTTACCCCTAGGGTTTTTAGAATGGTTTAAAGAGGGCAATTGTTTGGTGAATTTTATAGTTTAAAGAGGTACTGAATTTTTAAGGGTTGATTTGAATTGGAAAATGATTTAGGAGTTGATGATTTGAATTAATTGGAATATTGGTTTGAGTAAAACCAACACTTTGAGAATTGATCATCAATTGCATTATTTGGAAAACAACTAAAGGTTTTGTTTTGCAATTCTTTGTTTGAAAAGATTGTAACAGACAAGTGTGAAAACAAGGTTTGATTTATTATGAAAACAATGCAACAGAAAATAAAAATGAGGATGATTCCATGATGCATTGCATGAATTAAACAAAGAAATAAAACAACTAGGGTGTTTTCATACTTGGATGTTACAAAACGCCCCCCCTTGAAGGAATCACGCCCCGAGATTCCCTACTGAGATGTGAAAAGGTCCGGATACTTCTTGCGAAGATCCTCTTCGGTCTCCCACGTTGCCTCTTTATCAGAATGATGCGACCATTGGACTTTCAAGAACTTGGTGCTCTTGTTGCGAGTATTACGTTCGGTCTCATCGAGAATACGAATAGGGTGCTCCTCATAAGATAGATCATCTTGCAGTTCAATGGAATCATGATCAACTGCACGATCTGGATCTTTGAAACACTTCTTGAGTTGTGACACGTGGAACACATCGTGCACTTTGGATAGTTTTTCTGGAAGCTCGAGACGATAAGCATTCTCTGCACGTCTTGAGAGGATGTTGAAAGGGCCAATGTATCTTGGTGCAAGCTTTCCTTTCACACCAAAACGATGAGTGCCTCTGAGGGGAGTTACACGGAGATATGCCTTATCACCAGGTGCATAGACCATATCCCTGTGCTTGCTATCATAATAGCTCTTCTGACGAGACTGAGCAATCCTTAGATTGTCACGAATGATACGAACTTTCTCCTCGGCTTCCTTAACAATGTCAGGGCCTAAAAGTGAACGTTCACCAGCTCCAGACCAATTGATTGGACTCCTGCATCTGCGACCATACAGTGCCTCAAATGGTGTCATGCCTAGGCTTGCCTGGTAGCTGTTGTTGTAGGAGAATTCAGCATATGGAAGGCAATCCTCCCATTTCATGCCAAAGGAGAGACCACATGCTCCGAGCATATCCTCGAGAATCTGATTGACTCTTTCGACTTGCCCCTGAGACTGAGGGTGGTAAGCTGTGCTGAACAGAAGTTTAGTGCCCAAAGCTTCTTGAAAACTCTTCCAGAAATGAGAAGTGAAAATACTTCCACGGTCTGAGCTTATTTCCAATGGAACACCATGAAGAGGAACAACCTTTGCTGTGTAGAGCTCTGCTAACTGGCTAGCTGAGATAGTTTCCTTTACAGCATAGAAGTGAGCAACCTTAGTGAGACGATCAATAACAACGAAGATTGCATCGTTGCCCTTTTTGGACTTTGGAAACCCAGTAACGAAGTCCATTTCAATCATGTCCCACTTCCACTCAGGAATTTTCAGAGGTTGGAGTAGACCTGCTGTCTTCTGATGGACTGCCTTAACACGTTGACAAACGTCGCATTCAGAAACGTATTGAGCAATTTCACGTTTCATGCCAGGCCACCAATACAGAGTCTTGAGATCCTGGTACATCTTTGTACTTCCAGGGTGAATGGATAGAGGAGTTTCATGAGCCTCCTTGAGAATGATATCCTTGAGACTTTGAATCTGAGGGACTGCAATGCGTCCTTCAAAGAACACAGTTCCCTTGTCATCAATTGAGAAGGACTTGAACTTATCACTGCCCTCTTTGATTTGCTCTACCATCTTCTTGATTTCATTATCACGAAGTTGTTCAGAACGAATCTTGTCCTCGAGAGTTGGGCTGGCTGTCAAGCTAGCCAGGTATCCTTCAGGAACAAGACCAAGGTTCAGCTTCTGGAATTCTTCATGAAGTAGAGGTTGGCTTTCCATGATCATGAGATTATTGCAATAGGATTTGCGACTGAGAGCATCGGCCATAACATTAGCCTTGCCTGGAGTGTAAGAAATGGTGAGATCAAAGTCTTTAATCTTCTCAATCCATCTCCTTTGCCTGAGGTTCAGATCTGGCTGAGTGAAGATGTATTTCAGACTCTTATGATCGGAAAAGATTTCAGTTTTGTTACCCAGCAAGTATTGTCTCCATTTCTTGAGGGCAAACACAACTGCTGCAAGTTCAAGATCATGAGTGGGATAGTTTTGCTCATGTGGGTTCAACTGACGTGAAGCATAAGCGACAACTTGACGTTCTTGCATAAGAACTGCTCCTAGGCCTTGGAGAGATGCATCACAGAATATCTGGAAAGGTTTGGTAGTATCTGGGCCAACTAGAACAGGTGTGGAAGTGAGTTTAGTCTTCAGGAGGTTGAAACTCTCATCACATTGTGGAGTCCAAACGAACTTTTTGTCCTTCTTGGTGAGATCAGTGAGAGGTTTGGCAATCTTGGAGAAGTTTTGGACAAAACGACGGCAATAGCTAGCCAAGCCAAGAAAACTTCTGACTTGCTTCACCGTCTTAGGGGGTTTCCAATCAACAATTGCCTTAACCTTTTCCGGGTCAATGGCAATTCCTTTGGCAGAGATTATATGACCAAGATATGCAACTTCTGGAATCCAGAACTCACATTTGGAAAACTTGGCATATAGACGATGCTCGCGAAGTTTCATGAGAGTGAGACGAAGGTGTTCTCCATGCTCTTCCTCGGATTTTGAGTAGACTAGAATGTCATCAAGATATACCACAACGAACTTGTCGAGGTATTCATGGAAGACAGAATTCATGAGTCTTGAGAACGTTGCCGGTGCATTGGTGAGACCAAAGGACATGACGGTGTATTCATATAGACCGTACCGAGTGGTGAAAGCTGTCTTAGGAATATCTTCCTTTCTGATCTTTATCTGATGGTACCCCATCCTCAAGTCCAACTTTGAGAATATTGAGGATCCAGCAAGTTGATCAAAAAGATCATCGATACGAGGAAGTGGATACTTGTTCTTGATGGTTTTCTCGTTGAGAGGACGATAGTCAACCACGAGTCTTTTTGTTTGATCCTTCTTGGCAACAAACAGAGTTGGGCAACCCCAAGCGGAGGAACTAGGCTGAATGTAACCTTTGTCCATGTACATATCGATTTGCTCCTTCAACAATTTCAGTTCAGGAGGAGCTATCTTGTATGGATGCTTAGAGATTGGAGCAGTACCTGGTTCAAGCTCGATCACGAACTCAACTGCTCTGTCCGGAGGCATCCCTGGCAACTCTTCTGGAAAGACGTCAGGGAATTCACAAACCACCGGAACATTTTCAATTGCAGGAAGGGGTTTGGCATCGAGGTTGAACAGCTGAACAGAACTTGATCCATATGGAGAATAGACTATCTGGCCTGAAGTGTGGGAGAGAGTTATTGACTTTTGAGCACAGTCAATTTTAGCTTTGTGGGTCTTCAACCAATCCATACCCAGAATGACATCAATGTCAGAATTTGCCAGCAACATGAGTGAAGCAAGGAATATGCGACCTCCAATTAGGATCTGATTGTCCATGCTTATCTTGGAAGTAATCATTTTATTTCCCGGAGAGTGCACATAGATTTGATTGCTTAGTGGAACCAGAGGTAAATTGTACGTTGTAGCAAAGATCTTTGACACAAACGAATGCGATGCTCCAGTATCAAACAACACTTTAGCTGGAATAGAGTTTACGGGTAATATACCGAGAACGACGTCAGCAGCTTCCTCAGCTTTGTCGGCCTTGATATGGTTCACCCTCGCGTTCCTCCCGACAGGCCTGTTGTTGGAGTTGAAGGCTTTAGCCGGGGGAGCATGAACCATAGCCTGGTTGGTGTTGGGGCGAGGAGGTAGGGGTAGCTGCTTCTGAGTGCACTTATCAGCATAGTGTCCAGTATCCTTGCACTTGTAGCAAGTGACGACACGAGAAGGACCTGGCCTTGGCTGCCCCATCGGAAACCTCTGACCCTGCATCTGAGATGGGTTGGGTGGGCGGGGACCAAAGCCTGGAGAAGCTTGGGCATTTGGAGCCCGAGTGACAGCCCCATTTGGCACCCAGATGCGGCGCTTCTGCGGAGGGGTGGTCATGTTGGAGGAGGAACCACCCTCACGCGAGTGCTTGCGCGACTCTTCGAACGCCTTGCGCCCATTCTCCTCATTGAGCGCGGTGTTCACGAGCTCCACGAAGTCCTTGCACTTGATGTTTGTGAGAGCGTACTTCAGTTCCGGGTTAAAACCTCGGCGGAACCTTGCCATCTTCTTGGCTTCAGTGGACACTTCGTCACCAGCGTACCGAGAGAGACGATTGAACTCGTTCTGGTAGCCGAGGACGTCCAGCTTGCCCTGTCTGAGAGAGCAGAATTCCTCACGCATCCTTTCCATGAGACCATCCGGGATGTGGTGCTTCAGGAAGGCATCCCTGAAACATCCCCAGGTGATAGGAAAGCCAGCTCTCATGGTCTGGTAGTTCTCCCACCAAGTAGCTGCCTGACCCTTCAGTAGGTAGGTGGCATACTTGACCTTATCCTCTTCCGCAACATGAGCAATCTCCAGAGCTCTTGCTACGTCACGGATCCAGTCATCAGCATCCAGGGGCTCACGTGTTGCCACGAAAGCTTTTGGGCCCAAGCTGAGGAAGTCCTTGATGGTGACCCTTGGAGCATTCTGGTTGTGGTGCTGGTTAGCCTGGATCTGGGCCATCTGTGTCACCACTTGGGTCATCTGAGCCAACAGTTCCCCCATTGGTGGTGGCGGAGGCGGGTTGTTCCTGGTTGGAGGCATCCTGAACATAAATGCATTTTAGCACAACAATAGAACAGGATAGACTTGGTAACCGAAAGATAGATTATTCCGACGCATGAATAGATAACCCACAGGTACATCATCACATGTTCAAATACATCAGAATATCCAACAGACCAATACATGGTTCGAAAGACAAGGATAACTAAACATAGCTAGGAATGGATACATCGGTACTCCCATGCTCATCACGCAGGACGGCGGTGAGTAGTACGACGAGAGATACGGTGCGGAGGAATCCCACGGAAGTAGGTATGACGACGATCCCTGTAGATAGGAACTGCTCTGAGAGCAACTCTCGGTGTGGTGAAGTAGAAAGCGTCGTGTCCCTGTGCTCCATAGCGGGGAATCCCTGTGTAACCAGCTCCGAGGTCGAGAAGTGGGCCTCTGATCGGCTCGTAACCTCTAGCATCTGGCAGAGGAAAACCCAGTGTCTGAGTGAAACGTGCAAAGCGCTCGTCCCCAACAAAGTCTGTGGTGTACGTCGCCAGACGCGTCAACGCGAGGTAGAGCTGCTCCCTGACTGAGGCCAACTCCTGAGCAAGTGTGGAAGCAACGGCGTCACTGTGCCTCACGAACTGAGCAGTAGTGTGCAGCCTGGAGCTATCATCCTCGTAGGTATCCAGGTTGCGGTGGAGAGTGAAGTGAACTCCCGCTGCCGTGATGTAACCACGGGGGATGTGACGATAGATGGAATCATCAAACCCCCAGTAGTCAGCACGGAGAACGGTGAGACTCACGTACGCTGCCTGCTGCACGGCCATATCCACTGTGGAACCTACTGCCTCGTAGCGGTGGGCAATGCTCCTGCCATCATCCGACAGAATGTAGACGATGGCCCGGTAGAAAGTCTGATCGAACTCGCGCTGGTGCTCGTAGACCTGGTACTCTGGTGCCCAACGGAACCCCAGATAGGTAACCATGTCTCTCAGCATCTCCGGATAACCGGCGGTGCTCTCACAGCGAGTCATGCGAACCACCTGCGGGTAGTAGCTGAGACCCATCTGCAGATGATTTGGAAGGTTTTGATTAGACTCCGGTAGAAGAAAAAGGATGTGGAAAACAACAACAAGGTTTGAACAGACGAAAGGTTCTTCAGAAGAACATGATATCGAAGCAACATCGGGAAAACGAGACCAAAAGTCCTGAGGTACTAAGGAGAACCCAAAACACGTGAAATCCTAACTTGAAAGTTTAGGTGAGAAAAGAAAAACAACGTTGCACTTCCTTACCAGAAAAGGGTGGGTGGGTGGGGAAAGAAGAAAAATGGCAGAATTCCTACTCTCACGTTTCATTTTTCCTGTATAGCTACAAAATAGTTTCTAGACTCAACTGCGACCAGTAAAAAGGGATCCTACAGGCAGACAGGCTCTGATACCATTTGTCGCACCCTGGCTTCTAAGGGATACTCATCGTACGAACTGGATAGTAGGTGCTTGGATTATGGGGCATAACTGCTCCCACGTCCCAGCTTCCTGGTAGGCCTGCGCTTATGCGCGACAACACAAGCCCTACTATTCCACCGTCGATGTAAACTATCCATTAGGAGTCATAGGCACTACTGTCGACGTACTTCATAACAAGCACGCACGGTACGTCAACAGCTTTGAACGAATGATGATCACAACTTATCTCTAAGACACAAAAGATAGAAATAAAGTTGCAAATGGCCTTCACTAAGGCAGAGATAGCAAATACAATCATCCAGAGGACACATGTCCCAACATAGCATTCATTACATCAGCGGAAGCAATCAAAGGTGTCTGGGTACAGACAAATCCAACAGGCTTAAGAAGCCGGAGAAAATAAAGAAGACGAAGCCCATCCACGTAGGTCCTGGATCCAGCCCTGGTCCAGCTAACTACTCGTCTGCAGTCTCGTCAAACTCCACGAAGTAGCCATCCTGGTGGTCATCGTAGCCGTAGTCGTAGTCTGCGTAAACCACAGCCCCAACGGGGTCAGTACATCCAAGTACTGGCAAGCAAGACTCACAGTTCACCAAAGTATAGCCCGTCAACACAAGCACAGATGACTTGGTTCAACGGAAAGAAGGGGATGTATGTAAAGCTCCAACTGGCTGCGCTAACCAACTACAGAGATTCTATCATATCCAACTATTAGAAAGGGGATAAGATCGAGGTTGGTAACCAACTTAAAGATAACTGCAAACAAACCCATCCTGGATCTCGCCCCTTATCCAAAGAAGCAATCCGAGGATAACTCACACATTTGGATTAAGATGAATCAAGTTATTTGTGTGAATAACATATTACTAGTCAAGTTATTAATCATGGGGTGTAACATGTTTGATCATTATGTTTAAGTTGTCCTGAGTACTTGTTAGCCAGTACTTTCACCAAGTAATCCATAACCGCGGAAAACACGGCTTCTCGAGAAAATTATCCCTGCAGGGTTGCACCAATTTGGCCGTACACGTATGAATAACCCTCCAGATGGGATGCCTCCCACCAAGCGGGGCACTCAACACAATTCAACTCTTCTCCGCATCAAGCCCAAAGCACCTTGGGCGCACGGCTAATCAAGCCCCGAAGAAAAGGGACCCTCATAGCACTCTAAGACCGTGTCCCCCTATATGCCGACTACAAAAGTTCCACCCTGCGCTGGGCTCGCAAAAACATGCATGCGGGAAATAGAAAGCACGAACTAAATGAGATGATTTGGACGAGATGCGAATCGAATCAAATTGAGGGGGGCGCCCATACTCGCTTCCCACATGCGGATAGTGCGCTCATCATGGATCAGTAGACAAGACCCTTTTCCTATTAGGGTCGACACTAGCAGGCCTCAAAACCTCTCATGGGCCTCCTGCCGGTGCCTTATCATCAAATTATTATTAACAGTAATAACATTAGCATGATTGATTGATTGATTAAACATCGAGCCCCCAGAACATAATAAAGATATAGTAACTGAAAATTAACGGGTAACAGACTCGAGCAAAACAACCTAAGCATGCTAATAAGACACTGGCTCAATCAACAGGGTTGTAGGAGGGGTGTTGAGGCAATATCAGGGTTAAAGGATTCATGTGATAGGTTCGTAACAGAAACATCTACCACTAAGGCTAGCAAGTATAGACAACGGAAAGTATCGGTAACCAGGGTTGAAAGGAACACAATGGTTCATGTGAGTGATAACTTGCCTGCAAACTGATCAGCCGGGTACTGAGCTAGATCCTCAGAAGGGGTGCTGTAAAGGTCGTCTGCCTCAACGTCGTCGTCTATTCGAGAAGAAGCAAACAAACAAAACAGGAATTGTAAACAATCATTGCCATGGCATTGTGCACAATCAATATGATGCATGACAATTAATAGTGCAGTAAAATAAACTGACTAACATGATAGCACAAATTAAATGGACCCATAAGCAAAGTGAATTGCATATGGATGCAAATTGTTTAGGTTGAAGCAATGAACTACATTTGGTTAACCAGTGTAAGTAGTTAAACATGATGCATGCATGATGAATAACAATAGCATAACAATATTAATTGCAATTGGAATGAGGGTTAACAAGTTAAGAAAACATTTATCAAGTTTGGAAATTATTGTTACTTAATGGTGTTAAACAAGTAGTTGTTGTTTTCAACAAGTTAAAGTGCTAAAAGCAATTAACAAAATTTATATTTGAAAAGGGTATCAAATTTTAGTTGGATTACATGTTTCACATTTTGAAATTGGACTTAGGATTAATTAATTATGAATTAAACAATATTAAACAAGTTTTAATTGCATTAAACAAGATTTAAATGGTTTAGGCAATTTAAATTATTCAAACCAGAAAACAAAAATTACATTTTAATAGCACATTCAAAATGGTGTGAAAAACATATTTTATTTGAATTATTTGAAAACAGTATGAACTAGTTATGAATTATTTCGATTTGCATTTGAATTATTCAAATTTGAAATTTAAAAGTATTTTGAAAACTCAAAACAGAACACAAATAAGTTATTTGGAAAGATTATGAAATTTGGAGCAATAAACATATAAAGTTTGTATTTATTGGATTCATATATTAAAAGTTATTAAATTTTCAAAGTAGGTATTTATTCTGCCCATTTAAAAAGAAATAGAAATTAACAGATTTGATTTTAACTTTTGTTACCGCACGAAAACTACACACCAGCCACTGCCCTGTGGGCCTGCGGGGCCAACGTGGCGCACACGCTTGCGTGGCCACAGGGGTGCATGACGGGTGGGCCACTGGTGCCAGCACAGCGGAGCAAAAAGATGGGGTTTTTCCCCGCGGGCGCGAGGGATCGAACCCGCGACCCCCACTGTGCGCCGCAAGCCTGAAACCAACTGCGCTGCTGTTCGATCGTTACTAGTAGTAGCTGCGCAGCGAGGTTAAGGTTCAGTAACACGTTGCTATCTGACGAAACTGACGAACGCGCGGTTGCTCGACGGACAGAGATGAACGACGGCGTGGCTTCGCACGATGGTGCACGGATTGGATGCAGGGAGGTGTGCAGCACGGGTACGAGGTCATGCGCGAGCAGCAGAGGGAGAGATGGGAGAGATAGCAAGGGTGGCTCACCGGAATTTCGTCGGGTGGCAGGGAGGTGACGACGGCGTGACAGGCGGCGGTGACGAAGACGGCGTGGTGGATCCCGTGCCTCTCCGTGCTCCCGTAGAGGTCCACGACGTAGAGGAGGTAGAGGCGGTGCTAGTCCAGCGATCAAACGGCGGCGAGAGGATCTGCAACGGCGACGAGGTCCGCGGATTCAGAAAACGTGGCGCGGTGGCCGGAGAGAAAGGAGAGGACGGCGTCGGCGATCGGCAGCTCACCGTGGGGTTCTCCGGTGTCCAAGGGGAAGAGGGCGAAGAGGCGAGTCCGTTCCAGCTTGTGGGTGGCTAGGTGGGAGCTCTACGCGGCGGCGCCATGACGGATTCAGAGAAGGTGGACGCCGGTGAGGTTCAGAGGAGGAAGGACTTGGCGACAGAGGTGGCGAACGGCGGCGCTCGAGGCGGAGGAGGAAACCTAGGGCGCTAGGGCACGGCCAGGGGGCTAGGGCTCGCTTTATAGGTGCGACGGCGCTCTCCTAGCCGCCGGAGTCGCGCGCGGTGCCGCGGTGGCACCGGCCGATGCGCGTCGTACCGCGGGAAGAAGCAGATTAGAACGCCGCACGAATCTCCAAGCGGTACGGGGGGGTTAGTTGGGTTGGGTCGCGCGCGCGCGTAGGGCTAGCGGGCTGGGCTGCGTTAGGTTAGTTAGTTGTCGCCCGTTTTGCTATTTTTATTCTTTTCTGTTATATTTTTTTTTTTGTATTTTTGCTTTTGGAAGAAATTGTTAAGGTTTTAGTTGATAAAAATTACAGAAAAATTAGTTTAGTCTTGTTAGGTAATTAGAAACCATATTGTAAGATTGGATTTCAAAAATTGAGATTTGAGATGATAGTTTGTATTGAACCCAAATTAGTGGAATTTTAATATTAACAAAACATTAAGAAAACATGCATTTGAATAGGGTTACCCCTAGGGTTTTTAGAATGGTTTAAAGAGGGCAATTGTTTGGTGAATTTTATAGTTTAAAGAGGTACTGAATTTTTAAGGGTTGATTTGAATTGGAAAATGATTTAGGAGTTGATGATTTGAATTAATTGGAATATTGGTTTGAGTAAAACCAACACTTTGAGAATTGATCATCAATTGCATTATTTGGAAAACAATGAAAGGTTTTGTTTTGCAATTCTTTGTTTGAAAAGATTGTAACAGACAAGTGTGAAAACAAGGTTTGATTTATTATGAAAACAATGCAACAGAAAATAAAAATGAGGATGATGCCATGATGCATTGCATGAATTAAACAAAGAAATAAAACAACTAGGGTGTTTTCATACTTGGATGTTACAGCTGGGATCTGATGAACCATGAGATTATTATTATTTTTATCATGTCAATCTGAGATGCTTCACTTTTATTTGTAGAGAGTATTAATCTTGTCTTGCAATGCTTTCCGATGTTTATGATTACCTTGGCCAAGTAGTTGTTTTCACCTCCAAGAGAGGGTTTATATGCTAGATAGTGGGTTTATGCCCCCTTGTTGCCTATGCTCGACTGACAGAAACGTGTAGGGGGCGATGTGATGTTTCCACTAGGGAGAAAACATCGATGCTCTTGTTTACGGATGGGAAACACTGCTTACATTATGTATTGATCTTAATACATTTGTCTGTTGCACACATAGAAATCACTTCGTTTCTGCAAGTTAATACCAAGGGATTTGATGGATAACTTTCTTGAGGTGGACTTTTAGATATGGATGCATGCTGGATAGCGGTCCATATGCCTTGATGTAATGCCTACAATGTTAGAACCCATGAACTTTATCTCGTCATAATAGTATTGTTATACGTTCATGATTTGTCAATTGCCTAGCTGTAATTTGTTCCCAACATGTTTGTTTTTCTTTGGAGAGACGCCACTAGTGAACCTATGGTCCCCGGTCCTATTTTACTCATATTGCAAACCTTTTTAAAGCACTTTCGTAATTGTTTCGTTGTTGTTCCATTTTTCTTTTTATTACTTTTCAAGACTCTATAAACTAATTCTCTAGTTTTCAGCAAAACCGAAAGATTGACAACCTTCCGAAAAGTTGGGGCAAGAGAGAGTTTGTGTTTGTGTGCATGTTCCTTGCTTGTTGACATGCCAGACAACAAGCAACCTTCTTCAAGACTACGAAGTCCTACTGGTTTGACAAACCCTGTTTCCTTAATTGGGGGGAAATTTCGCTGGACTACATCATACCTTCCGCTTGGGGTCTCCCAACGAGTGTGTGATCACGTCAGCATCACTCGTCATTGGAATATAGAAGCCAAGTTCTATAATGAAAGGATCCCCACATAGTTTTTGCAAATAAAATATGAAAACTCTCTAAAACTTAAGTAATGATGTTAACATAACGACAAGTGTGGAATAAAGGATAGTAATGATTCCCCCTTTCTATTTTTTATTTTCTCTATTTTTTTTATTTTTGATGGCCTCTATGGCTCCTTTTTCTCTCATTTGTGCTCTTTGGGATCTTTTTCTTGTTTGGTCTCTTTTTTTATATATTCTCATCCGTAGGGGCAACACACTATATGAACTTGAATCAACACATGTTTACTACTCATGACTCATAATGAATAATATATGATATATAAAGTGAAATGCCTCTACTAGTGTAGCAAAATGTGCAATGATCTAGCGTAACACAAAATAAATGAATAATGACAAAGCCTCATAAACCATCATGTCAGTTTTATATGGAAATGTCGATGCAGGTAGGTATGGTGGCTATTTTGAGGAAGATGAATAGGTTTATGTGTAGGAGAACAAGATGAAGTCCTCCCATGGGGTTTGGATGTACCACGAAGTATGCACCTACTCTCAATGTGATAAATGGAAATGTACAACACCTAAGAGGCTAGCAAATATGGATGGTGGAAGTGCCAAAAATCATATCTCAACATTAATAAAAAAAGAACTCACAAGTTTATTGCAAACAACTAGCAGTTTCAACAATAATAACATGATTAAAATTACTCCAAGGGGGAGTTATGGCGAAGACACAAGTGTCTAGTTGGGTTCCCTGACCTTAGAGCATGACCATGTTATTACGAATTACTTTATGACAAGAAGTGTTATCAAGAACGATTACACGTTCAACAATTAATAGTGTTTGTACTCCCTCCGTCCTAGATTATAGGGCTCACATAGAAAATATTTGGGCCCAATATGCTAGTTTATTGTGGCTGATATCTTGCACACTATGGTGGAGGAGGTGACTAGCCTAAAAAGGGAGAAGGTTTTGGGACTGCATGCTTTTGAGAATATGCCTTATAAACCTAGACGAAGGGAGTAGTACGTAACATGATTTAATGGAAACAATACACTAACAAGCCTTAAATTATATAACTAGCAAGTTTCAATATTAGTTCATTTAATATCTCAAAACAAAAACAAAACATCAAGTTATCAAAGTTCAATGATCCACAAGACTATGGAAGCTTTTCTTTAAACCAAAATCACATGCATATCAATTTCCGTTTTGAATTCAAACCAACACCAATAAACTTATTTGAACAACTCTGTAAAAAAATATAAGTGAAGCAAGGAAGTAATAAAACACTTTATATAAAATAAACTAGCAGGTCTTTAACAAGATATAAGCGAAGAGCAAGAGCTAAAACAAGCAGTAGAAAAACAGAATACTTAACAAGTATAAGTGAAGCACAAGAGTATTCTAATCAAAAAGTGGAGCGTGTATCTTTCCCAAATAAGAATGCGAGGATCAAACATGGTAATGGCCAAAAAAAAAACTGGAAGAAAAATAAAATGACGCTCCAAGTGCATCAAATAATATGTGAAGCAATAAAAATATAGTTTCAGCGAAGACAACCTAATGATTTTTTTGATGAGGGAGGGGATGCCTTGGGAATCCCCAAGCTTAGATGCTTGGAAATTCTTGAATATATTTGTGAGGTGCCATTGAAAATCCCCAACATTAGAATTGTATCCCTTCTTGATCGTCTTTGATCATCCTCTCTCGCGACACTTATAAACCTCCTTCACATAAAACATTACATAAACTTCACTAGAGGGGTTAGTACCCATTAAAAAATGCACTTGCGTACTGCAGGAACACATTGCAAATGCTCAATTTAACATTATCTACTATAGAAAAATCTTTATTTAAGGAACTCTAGCCCTACAGAACCACAAACAACGGTTGTAAAGAGGCAAATGCAAATAAAGACAAATATCTGCCAAAACATAACTGTTTGTAAAGATGAACTTTTTTGAGGTACTTTCCTAGCTCAAATCAGAAAACTTAAACTTGATGCAAGATAGATAAAGCCCAGCCATGCTCTAAAACATTTTCAGAAAACGATCATGTTCTCAGAATACTTTATGATTTTTATGGTGCAGCGCACAAAATCGGTTTGTGGACAACAAATCAAAATTTAACCCTATCAAAACATTAGAGGCTACTCTTGGCACAAAAACTAAATTAAAAGAATAAACTGAGATTGTTAGAGAAATAACAACTTCAAATAAACAACAAAAAAATTGAAAGAAAAAATAAAATAGTGTCGCATAAGAACTTTTGTTTAACTCCTTTTAGCTAGGCATAAAGCAAAACTCAAGTGTTTTCACCAAAACCAACATCAAAATCATAACTAGCACTTATAATAGAATCAAAAGGTAACTTCATTCTCTAACTAAGGAAGTGTTCCATGCCCTGTTTTTGAAGAAACTGAAATCCTATATTTCATTCTTTTGTATCAATAATAGCACCAACAGTTTTAAGAAAAGGTCTTCCCAAAATAATAGGACGAGAATCATTGCATTCAATATACACAACAGGAAAATCAACAGGGACATAATTTTTATTAGAAAAAATAGGCACATCATCAATCCTTCCTACTGGTTTTTTATAGTAGAATCAACAAATGTACTCCCAAATAGCAATCATTCTTAGATTTTAGTTCAAGCATATCATATAGAATTTTTGGTATAATTGAAGAAATGGCATCAAGGTCACACAAAGCATTCCAATCAAAGTCATTTTTTATCTTTATAGAAGGTTGTCAACTATCTTGTAATTTTCTAGGAATAGAAGGTTCAAGTTTAATCCTTTCTTCTTTAGCTTTAATGAGAGCATTGGTGATATGTTTAGTGAATGCCATATTTAACTTACTAGTACTAGGAGCTTAAGAGAAAATTTGTCCAGACTTTATGAATTCAGTAAGGTTACAATTATCAAAATCAATATTATCATCATAAAAAAGAGTGGATATTTCTCCCCTAAAGTCATATTATCCTCAAGCCCACATTCAATATTTTCTCAATAACAGATTTAGAAAAACTCCAAGCTTATGGGACTCTTTCTACCTAAAGTTTAACAGTAATACGTCTCAAACATATCTATAATTTCTGATGTTCCATGTTGTTTTCATGCCATACGCTACATGTTTTCTATACACTTTACATCATATTTATGGATTTCCTCGGACTAACCTATTAACAAGATGCCACAGATCCAGTTCCTGTTTTCTGCTGTTTTTGGTTTCAGAAAAGTTGTTCTGGAAATATTCTCGGAATTGGAAGAAACAAAATCCCAGGGTCTTAGAAATCAGTCACATACAAGGAGTCCCAGGGTCTTAGAAAACAACATGGAACATCAGAAATTAAGGATACATTTATGACGTATCAACATCCCCAAGCTTAGTTCCTACTCGTCCTCGACTAGGTAAATGATAAAAAACAATACTTTCTGAGGTGACATGCTACCAACATAAACTTGATCATCAAAATGTAAAAGCATAAGTAAGCGGAGATCATAGAACTTCAACACAAGCATGATAAATAAAACTTTAGTAATAAAGCATAGCAATCACTTTGCATCATGAGAAGTAACTCAAATAAAAGATCATGAATAACAATGCAAAGAAAGATATACGTTTGTTTCAAGTATAGAGAAAACATGTCAACGTGATATTTCGCTAGGCCTTAAGAGTGGAGCAAAACATTAATGCTAGCTGACCTTCAAAGTTCATGAGGAAGACTAGAACAAATAATTAGAGAACTAGCAATAACACATCATGAATCAATTAATAATGTTTCTGGGCCAAATGCAGATAAAACTCAGGATGGCACTTTCAACGTTGCATAAAGTTAGAAGATGGAGACTCAATATAAAAGTAAAAGAAAGGCCCTTCGCAGAGGGAAGCATGGATCACTCATGTGATAGAGATTTTATTTTATTAAACAGAGGTATAAAAACTTGACACTCCTCGAAACCATCTCTCACAAACCATGGCCAACCGAATCCTCGAGTGCCTCCAACAATCACATATCGTGGAGGAGTGTCTATATTTTAAGAGAGGTGTATGCTTATGTCAAAGAACAGTACACAAAAAATACAGTACGTCACAAGCCAACTATACTTCACAAAAGAGGCTCCCATAGAAGGACGCATCTGGGTAGAAGGTTATCCATTTTTCTCTTTTGTTTACACAATTATGCTTTGACTGATAAATCAGGGGCAAAAATAGTGAAGAGAATTTGTGTTATTAATTTGGGGCTGGGCACCCCGCTGCGAGCTGTTCTATCATTGGATAAGCGGATGAAGCCACTAGTCCAGGTGTGAAAGTCCAATCAACAAGTGAGATAAAGATTCTCTATTTACGTCCTCATGGGCTAAAACACGAGCACAAAAAAGGAGTAATTTTGAAAGTTTTAAAGGTAACACATGAGCAATTTACTTAGGAGTGGCAGTTAATTACCACATGTAGGTAGGTATGGTGGACACAATGGGAAAACTTTGGTTTTAGGGAGTTGGATGCACGAGTAGTTCTCATACTCAGTACAGGTGGAGGCTAGCAAAAGACTCGGAGCGACAAATCAAGAGAGCATAAGAGCCATAATCATGCATAGCGACATAAACATCATTAATAAAAGCATAAGTGGTACCACAAGTTCAAAAACTAAATGATCATAGAGGCTATTTGTGACTGATTCATAGTCATAAACATGGTGTGAGCATGCGCCAATCAACAAAATAAAACATTCAAAGGAGAACACCACAAATTTATGCTTCAATATGACAACAACAACTCATGATTCTTTCAATGGCACATTAAATACTCTCAGCTATTTGAGGCTAATCATGCTACTCAATAACCACAAGGCTTTAAAACTTAAATAACATCTAGCATGATATGAAAAAGTTCTAGCCACAGTCTATACAAGCTTCTACTTGCACCGTTAAAAATGCTACCTCAAGCAGCGGTTTCTTTTCCCAACAAGCACCATACAAATCATGATTTAACAAAAATTCTCTACATTCTGCAGAAAGAAAACATGAGAGGACTCACATAACACTACTGAAACTAACAACTCTGAATAAGGGATGCAATGAAAACAAGAGCTAAACATGAATTTTTGCAGCAACTAGAAGAAAAACTAAGAATACTAGCATAGCAAGTATTCAAATGAAAAAGCGGAGCGTGTCTCTCTCCCAAACAAAGAATGCTACGATCCAACTATATTATTGCAGAAAGGAAAACAAAGAAAACAAAAGAAAACGAAAGAAAAACAAACAAACACTCCAAGTAAACTTCATATGATGTGACTGAATAAAATTATAGTTTCACGAGAAGTGACATAATAGATAGTTGATGAAGAAGGGGATGCCTTGGGAATCCCCAAGCTTAGATGCTTGAGTCTTATAAAAATATGCTTGGATGAACCACGGGGGCATCCCCAATATTTGACCTTGCACTCTTCTTGGTCACATATATCACCTCTTCTCTTGACACTTGAAAACTTCCTTCACAACACACTCAAACAGTAATTCGCATTAGAGTGTTAGTGCAACAAATAAAAATCCATTGGTTCTGTATGGAATAAGTGTTACTGATACTTTTAAACATTAGC
This sequence comes from Alopecurus myosuroides, assembly GCA_028641055.1. Taxonomy (NCBI): domain Eukaryota; kingdom Viridiplantae; phylum Streptophyta; class Magnoliopsida; order Poales; family Poaceae; genus Alopecurus; species Alopecurus myosuroides. The sequence continues at coordinate 238,202,713 of CM054057.1, read as the reverse complement.
TACAGCCACTGATGTTTCGTGAAGAAAAATAAATCCACTTGACATCGCAAAAGAGCAAATGCAGGAAAAATGCCAGAATCTGTCAAAACCAGAACTGTTTGTAAAGACGAATTTGTTCGAGGCACTTATGTTGCTCAGATTGAAAAACTTAAAGAACAAAACAGTTGCGGACTTAGCTGAGGAATAAGCACAAAACATTTCAGATCATTCTGAGCTTCCAGGATTTTATATGATTGTTTACGGTGGACAGTAGAAATCTATTTCCTGCGCAGAAATCTAAAAACCAACTCCAACTCTCGTTAGAAACCTTACTTGGCACTACTAAAACATGAAAAGAAAGATACAAAGGAGTTGCTACAGAAGTATACAACCCCTTTACTCAAAGAAAACAGAGAAAAACAAAGCAAAAATAAAAGCATGGGTTATCTCCCAAGAAGTGCTTTTCTTTAACGCCTTTTAGCTAGGCCTAGAAAAGTGGAATCAAGTATTTTCAAAAGGAGGGGCATTCAAATCAAGATTGGGCAATTCCTTAATAATGCATTGTATTTTATCTAAGTGATTTTCTGAGGTTCCTCTCTTAGAACTTTTAGGCTTGCTATCTTCATCAAATAAATTCTCAGGAACAATCCAATCAAAATTGTTTTCTTGGGCTTCATGCAGTGCTATCAATTTAAAGGGGATTGGTATTTTATCCCCCTATTCATTATTAGATTCAGTTTTTTCAAGAGAACCAACAATTTCTACACACGAGCCAAGCATATTGAAACGATCAAAGACTTTTCTAGCTTCTATAGCAACATCTCCAAATTCTTTAAGCATAGCCTTTAAGATAAAGTTTCTTTTTTCAAAATCTTCAATGTTATTTAAATTGAGGAACATGTGTTGTAATATGGGATGGAGATTAACAAACCTAGATTCTAACATGTGAACTAAATAAGTTGCAATTGTCTTACAATTGGGAGCAAGTTCTACTATGGATTTTTGTTCAAAATTATCATGCTTACTAACATGATCAAAGAATTCTTTAATAATGTCTTTTCCAAGTATAAAACCACTTCCTACGGGAAAATCTTTCAGGGAAAACTTAGGGAACAACATGATGAAAAGTAACAAAGAAGTGAGAAGAATAACAACTAGAATAAGAACTAATTTTTTTGTGTTTTTGATAAAGAGAAGCAAACAAGACAAAATAAAATAAAATAAGCAAAACAAAAACGAAGTAAAGAGATTAGAAGTGAGAGACTCCCCTTGCAAAAATTCTCTTCCTCCCTGGCAACGGCGCCAGAAAACTTGTTGATGGCATTAATGCCCTTGTTGGTAAACCCCAAGAGAAAGGTTATGAAGAGTGTAGCAGCAAGTTTTCCCTTAGAAAAGAAACCAAGGTTGAATCGACCAGTAGGAGTACAAGCAATCTATGAAGGTTGATGCAGCTGGGGTGGCAGGGCACACTACCGTTTCAGCAGCAACGTGGAACCTGCACAACACAATCAAATCACTCTGTCCCAACGAAGCAGTGAGGTTGTCAATCTCACTGGTTTTGCTGAACAAAAAGAGGTTACACATATGGTGGGGAAAACAGTAGGAACAACATGAGAGCAGTATGAAAGCAGTAGGTGTTTTATCATTATGAGGAAAAAGCACCGGGGTCCACAGTTCACTAGTGTTGTCTCTCCGTGAAAGATAAATAACATGTGTGGTGAAAAAATTACAGCTGGGAATTAAAAGGAATGAAGTATGCACCGTAGTGCATATGCAAGACATATAGATTACTATGTGATTCATGCGGGCATTACAACAATATACATAGACCGTTATCCAACTACATCTATGAGTAAAAGTCCACCCTTCGAATATCATTCGAACAAACGTTGGGTATTAAATTGCAAGCAACAGATAATCGCAGTAAGCAAAGTGTGTAATGTAAACAGTAACATCATCCTTAGACAAAGAATTGTTGTTTTCTCCCTAATGGAAACAACACATCCTCCATCCGCCAAGTTTCTGTCACTCAAGCATAGATGAAATGGAGGCATGAACCCACTATCGAGAATAAATACTCCCTCTTGGAGTTACTAGCATCTACTTGGCCAGAGCATCTACTAACAACGGAGAGAATGCAAGATCATAAATAACATAAGCCTGTAGATAACATGATAGATTGATAATCAGAAGACATAGCATTCGACATTCATCAGATCCAGCAAACACAACATGTAGCATTACATAAAGATGATCTTGATCATGTTAGGAAGCTCACAAGATCTAAACATGAGGTTCAAAGTCGAGAGAACAACCATCTAGCTACTGTATGGACCCGTAGTCCAGGGATGAACTACTCATGCATCACTTCGGAGGAGGGCATGGTGGTGTAGACCCCTCCAGTGATGATTTCCCCCTCCGGCAGGGTGCCGGGGAGAGCTCCAAAACCCTTCCAATCTCGAGATGACGGTGACGGCGGACTCGGGTGTTTATCGGGCAAAAGTGGTATATATTTAGGGTTTACGTCTCGGGGGATAATATAGGCGAAAGGGCAGAGGCGCTGGAGGCTCAAGGGCCCCACACCACCCCCTGGCGTGGCCAAGGGGGGCGCGCTACCCTATGGTGTGGGCCCCCTGAGGCCTCCCTCCGGGTCTCTTCGGGACTCCATGGAACCTCCGGGATTTCTAAGACTTCCGGGCTTCGAACTTTCCAATTCCGAGAATATTTCCAGAACAACTTTTCTGAAACTAAAAACAGCAGAAAACAGTGAACTGGCTCTGTGGCATCTTGTCAATAGGTTAGTCCGGAAAATCGATAAAAATGACATAAAGTGTATAGCAAACATGTGGGAAACAATAAGAAAACAACATGGAACAATAGAAACTAAGGATACGTTTATGACGTATCAACATCCCCAAGCTTAGTTCCTACTTGTCCTCGAGTAGGTAAACAATAAAAACACAATAAATTCTGAGGTGACATGCTACTAACATAAACTTTATCATCAATATTGTAAAAGCATAAGTAAGCTGAGATCATAGAACTTCAACACAAGCATGATAAATAAAACTTTAATAATAAAGAATAGCAATCACTTTGTATCATGAGAAGTAACTCAAATAAAAGATCATGAATAACAATCCAAAGAAAGATATACGTTTGTTTCAAGTATAGAGAAAGCATGTCAAGTGATATTTCGCTAGTCCTTAAGAGTGGGGCAAAACATAAATGCCAAGATACCTTCAAAGTTCATGAGGAAGACTAGAACAAATAATTAGAGAACTAGCAATAAAACATCATGAATCAATTAATAATGTTTCTGGAAAAATGCACATAAAACTCAACATAAAAGTAAAAGAAAGGCCCTTTGCAGAGGGATGCATGGATCACTCATGTGCTAGAGCTTTTATTTTATTAAACAGAGGTATTGAACACATTTTTAAGAGAGGTGTATGCTTATGTCAACGAATGGTAAATACAAAATACATACGTCACAAGCCAACTAGACTTCACAAGAGCGGCTCCCATAGAAGGACGCATCTGGGTACAAGGTCATCCCCCTTTCTCTTTTTTTTACACAATTATGCTTCGACTGATAAATCAGGGGCAAAAATAGTGAAGAGAATTTTTGTTATTAATTTGGGGCTGGGCAACCCGCTGCCAGCTCTTCTATCATTGGATAAGCGGATGAAGCCACTAGTATAGGGTGTGAAATTCCAATCAACAAGTGAGATAAAGATTCTCTATTTACGTCCTCATGAGCTAAAACAGGAGCACAAAACGGGAGTAATTTTGAAAGTTATAAAGGTAACACATGAGCAATTTACTTTGGAGTGGCGGTTAAATACCACATGTAGGTAGGTATGGTGGAAACAATGGGAATTTTTTATTTTAGGGAGTTGGATGCACGAGTAGAGCTCATACTCAGTACAGGTTGAGGCTAGCAAAAGACTGGGAGCGACAAATCAAGAGAGCCTAAGAGCCATAATCATTCATAGCGACATAAACATCATTAATCAAAGCATAATTGGTACCACAAGTTCGAAAACAAAATTATCATAGAGGCTATTCGTGACTGGTTCATAGTCATAAACATGGTGTGAGCGTGCGCCAAGTCAATCAAATACAATATCCAAAGGAGAACTCCACAAATTTATGCTTCAATATGACAAGAACAACTCATGATTCTGTAAATGGCACATTAAACACTCTCAGCTATTTGAGGCTAATCATTCTACTAAATAACCACAAGTATTTAAAACTAAAATAACATCTATCATGATATGAAAAAGTTCTAGCCACAATCTATACAAGCTTCTACTTGCACCGTTAAAAATTCTACGTCAAGCAACAGTTTCTTTTCCCAACAAGCACCATGCAAATGATGTTTTAAAAAAAATTCTCTAAATGCTACAGAAAGCAAACAAGAGAGGACACACATAACACTACTAAAACTAACAGCTCTGAATCAGAGATGCAATGAAAACAAGAGCTAAACAAGAATTTTTGCAGCAGCTAGAAGAAAAACTTAGAATACTAGCATAGCAAGTATTCAAACGAATAAGCGGTGCGTGTATCTCTCCAAAACAAAGAATGCTAGGATACTAATATATTATTGCATAAAGGAAAACAAAAGAAAAACCAACAGACGCTCCAAGTAAACTTCATATGATGTGCCCGAATAAAAATATAGTTTCACGAGAAGTGACCTGGTAGATAGTTGATGAAGAAGGGGATGCCTTGGGCATCCCCTTTGTTAGATGCTTGAGTCTTCTAAAAATATGCTTGGATGAACCAGCGGAGTATCCCCAAGCTTTGACCTTGTACTCTTCTTGATCACATATATCACCTCTTCTCTTGACACTTGAAAACTTCCTTCACACCACACTCAAACAGTAATTCGCATTAGAGGGTTAGTGCAAAAAATAAAAATCCGTTGGTTCTTTATGTCACAAGAGCCATTTACAGTTTTAAACATTATCTACAGCCACTAACATTTCGTGAAGCAAATAAATACACTTGACATCGCAAAAGAGCAAATGCACGAAAAATGGCAGAATCTGTCAATACCAGAACTGTCTGTAAAGACGATTTTTTTGAGAAACTTATGTTGCTCATATAGAAAAACTTAAAGAATGAAATATTTGCGGAATTGTCTGAGGAATAAGCACAAAAAATTTCAGATTATTCTGAGCTTCCAGGATTTTATACAAATTTTTACGGTGGACAGCAGAAATCAGTTTCCTGCGCAGAGATCTGAAAACCAACTGCAACTCTCGTCAGGAACCTTACTTGGCACTACTAAAACATGAAAAGAAAGATAGAAAGGAGTTGCTACAGAACTATACAACCCGTTGAATCAAAGAAAACAGAGAAAAACAAAGCAAAAATAAAACCATGGGTTATCTCCCCAGAAGTGTTTTTCTTTAACGCATTTTTGCTAGACCCAGAAAAGTGGAATCAAGTATTTTCAAGTGAAGAAGCATAAAGAATAAAGTATAAAACAAATTTAAGTCTAACCCACTTCCTATGCATACGAATCTTGTTAAGAAATAAACTGAAGAAGATCAAACTAGAAATCATGGGAAGGTAGAACAAGAGCAACTTCAAAACTTTCAATAAAAAGAGAGGTGTTTTAGTAACATGAAAATTCCTAGAACCATATTTTCCTCTCTCATGATAATTTTTAGTAGCATCATGAAAAAAATCAATAACATAATTATAACATAAAGCATGTTTGTCATGGCCTAAAAGCACACAATTCATATCAAGCTCCAAAACAGTGGGATCAAAATTTAAAATCATCTCCTCTTTATTCTCACTTTAGCAATAGCAAAACAAGATGATTAATCACTCATAAAAGGTATAGGACACACGATAGAAATCCTATTTTCGGTAGCATTATATTTTACAACATCAAGTAACATAGGACCATCATGAAGAGCATTATCATAAGATTTATCCAAGTAGCATGGATTATCATAAATAACAGTAGCAATATCATTCTCACAAGTTTCATTATAGTAGTATCAAGGTCACAAGTATAGAGAGTATCAATTTCATCAAATAATGTATGAGTTAAATAGTTACTATCATTGGGAGGTAGACATGGGTAGCTCCATTCTTCCTCCTCTTGATCATCACTCTCCTCCTCTTTTTCACCCAATGAGCTTCCAGATTCTGAAATTTCTTCTTCCATAGGCTCCTGCAAGGCATTACTCTCTTCCTTAGGTTGAGAACATTTATTAAGATATTACATTATGTAGTAATTACAGTGCTTGTAGTTGTCAAAGCATTATTCAAGTTTAGCATAAATCTCGTATTTATAAAGTGCATCATCAATACTTTCAAGAAAATAGGCAATTTCAAATGCACCCTTCCAAGCAATAAATTCTTGAATTTGTTCCACATCATATAATTCATAATTTCCCTTAACATAAGAAGATATGGTAACATTATCATTATACTCACATTGAAAAGTGAGGTGTTTATACCTCCTACAGCAGCAAGATTTATCAAAGAAATAAGTAACATCATAAGTAGAGCACAAGTTTTTAGCATAGTCGTGCAATTTATTAATATGCTCCCATAAGTGTATTCCTTTTTGTGACAAGCGGTGTTCCTTAGAATATTTTTGTTGTTCATCCGTGAACCCACCTTGCCTAAAAGATCTAGTTTCAAAGACATCAAATATTGATAGCATGCATGATAAAGCAAAAAATAACAACTAGAATAAGAAATTTCTTCTTCCATAGGCTCCTGCAAGAGAACCAAAAAAGACAAAATAAAACTAACCAAAACAAAAACAAAGTAAAGAGATTGGAAGTGAGAGACTCCCCTTGCAGACATTCTCTTCCTCCCCGGCAACGGCGCCAGAAAATGGCCTGATGCGTGTGAACACACGTTCGTTGGAATACCCCAAGAGCAAGGTATGAAGAGTGCAGCAGCAAGTTTCCCTCAGAAATAAACCAAAGTTGAATCGACCAGTAGGAGGAAGGAGTAACTTCATAAGGTAAAGAAATGAGATGGTAGGGCGCACTACCGGTTCAGAAGCAATATGGAACCGTCACACCATAATCAAATCACTTTGCCCCAACGAAGTAGTCAGGTTGTCAATCTCACCGGTTTTGCTGAACACAAAGAGGTTAACTGTATGGTGTGGAAAATAGTATGAGAGTAGTATGAAAGCAGTAGGTGTTTATCAGTATGAGGAAAAAGGACCGGGGTCAATAGTTCACTAGTGGTGTCTCTCCGTGAAAGAGAAATAACATGTGTGGTGAACAAATTACAACTCGGCAATTGACAAAAATGAAGATTGAGCCGTAGTGCATATGCAAGACATAAAGATTACTATGTGATTCATGCGGGCATTATAACAAGATACATAGACCGTTATCCAACTACATCTATGACTAAAAATCCACCCTCTAAATAACAAATGTTGGGTATTAAGTTGCAAGCAACAGATAATCGCAGTAAGCAAAGTGTGTAATGTAAACAATAACATCATCCTTAGACAAAGCATTGTTGTTTTCTCCCTAATGGCAACATCACATCCTCCATCTGTCACGTTTCTGTCACTCGAGCACAGATGAAAAGGAGACATGAACCCACTATCGAGCATAAATACTCCCTCTTGGAGTTACTAGCATCTACTTGGCCAGAGCATCTACTAACAACGGAGAGAATGCAAGATCATAAATAACATGTGCATGAAGATAGCATGATAGATTGATAATCAGAAGACACATCATTCAACATTCATTAGATCCAAGCAAACACAACATGTAGCATTACATAAAGATGATCTTGATCATATTAGGCACCTTAGAAGATCTAAACATGAGGCACAAAGTGGAGAGACCGGCCATCTAACTACTGCTATGGACCCGTATTCCAGGGATGAATTACTCACGCATCACTTCGGAGGAGGGCATTGTGGTGTAGACTCTTCGGTGATGATTTCCCCCTCCGACAGGGTGCCGGGGAGAGCTCCAGAACCCTACCGATCTCGGGATGATGGTGACGGCGGCCTCGGGTGTTTCTCGGGAAAAGTGGTATATATTTAGGGTTTGCGTCTCGGGGGATTATATAGGTGAAAGGGCAGAGGCGGTGGAGGCTCAGGGCCCCACCCCACCCCCTGGCGCGGCCAAGGGGGCGCGCCACCCTATGGTGTGGGCCCCCTAAGGCCCCCTCCGGGTCTCTTCGGGACTCCGTGGAACCTCCGGGATTTCTAAGACTTCCGGGCTTCGAAATTTCTAATTCCGAGAATATTTCCAGAACAACTTTTTTAAACTAAAAACAGAAGAAAACAGGGAACTGGCTCTCTAGCATCTTTTCAATAGGTTAGTGCGGAAAATCGATAAAAATGACATAAAGTGTATAGCAAAAATGTGGGAAACAATAAGAAAGCAACCTGGAACATCAGAAATTAAGGATACGTTTATGACGTATTAGAGCTCCTCCTTGCCCTAGCACCGTTAGATCCAGATCCAATGGACAAGATTAGATCACTTATTGAAGGGGTACCAGCTAACACAAACACGACACGTGTGCGCCAATCGGCAGCGCCCGATTGGTTATATGTCGCCCACCGCAACGCGTAGCCGGCCCTAGCCCACTTCTAGTCCATCGCCCTACGCGGCAAATAGCCAATCTGGTCCCAGCCTGTCTCTGGAATTATTACGAATAAAAATAGAATGGCAACTTTGTAGAAAAGCCCTTGCATCTTAGATCTATCATAACTTTTGATCCATAAGTCCAAATTTAGCAAACTTGGACTTTTTGAAAACAGCACAACATGTAGAAACTTTTGGCACTAGACAAATTTAAATTTGACCATTTACAATTTGTTCAAATCCAAATATGCTTGTTTGATGAATTTCGGCATAATTTAAATTCTACAAATTCAAAAATTGCAAATAAAATATATTTGGAAACCTTAGGGTGTGTACTTTCATATCCTCTATTCCAAAATAATTTTTGCACAATTTAAATTTGAATTTAGAATTAAGTGGCATATTTGAGTATTTTTTACATAGATTTAATTATATAAATATTTTCAATATAGTTCCTTTTGCAAAATTGTTCCATTTGGGAACCTTGACCCATAGACATCAAAACTGAACATTATGGACACCCTTGGACCATGACCATGTGTTTTTACCAAAAACCCAACATAGTGATCCGCCCCATATTATCATGTCCTAGAATTTGTTTCCATCTTTTTATCTTTGATGTTGTGGCTATATTGGGCCAAGGCTAAGTCTTAAGTGGGGTTCAAACTCATACTTTGCCAAATAATGAACCCCAAAAAAATAGTAATATTATTTTCTATCTACTTCTCCACTCCCATTCTTGCTTCAAGAATTCATCAAGTCAGCAAAATGGAAATCAAGACCCAAGCACAAGAAGGAACTTCATTATCAACTAGGTGGCAACATGAAGAGCTACAAGGAAGATCATTGAAGAAATTGAAGGGAGGACTTAGACTCCACAACAACTAGAAGCAACTCAAGCAAGTACAAGTGTATGAAGAAATCAAGAAGAAAACATCTTCCTCTCTCTTTCTATCTTTCTTGTTTCCTTTCTCTTCTAATTGACTTAATGGTATTTTGTGCCCATCCCACCTTGGACCAACTAGTTAAAAATCTATGCAGAATCTATCAAGACCAAGAGGAGAATCCATCCAAGGAACAAGACTACAATGGAATCATGAAGATGAACTTCAAGAAAACCAGCATATGAAGACTTGGAGAAAATCTACACAAGTTGAAGAATAACAAGTTGTTTTTGTCCAACCATTGACCCAAATGGAAAATCCCAAGACTTTATCTTATTTTATCTATGGTTATGAAGTTAGTTGAACCTAGACCTACCTTAACCCAAAATGGAAAGACTAACTTAGATCACTCAAATGTTTGAGGAAAATGACTAAATGTTACACTTTGTTATGTGCTACATTAATTGAAGAAGTGATAACACCACCCTTGGTGAACTCTTGGAACTTCCTCGACACGTATGGTTATAATAAAGTTTAATAACTATAAACTCAACCTAGTCCAACCCAAGTGTTTTCTTGGAACTTACTTAATAGTATGAATATTTTCAAACTCCAGCTTTAACCAACCCATGCCATAGTAGCTAACCATAAACCCTTTTGGTATGGCTGTTATTTTGTATGGTTTCTTCCCTTGTGTGTTTGATTGCTAGTATGCTTGTTTATTTTGTTTTGTGTTGTCAATGTATAGATTGTACGAAGAGCAACGATCTTTTGTGAAGAGAGTGTGATTTCTTCACCAACTTCAACAAGGCAAGTAACACACCATCCATCCACCCATTATTTTCTATATGCATTAGTTGATTTTTGAGTAGTATGCATGATAGGAAATTTTACTAAGTTATTATTATGCTATGCAAAATCCTAGTAGTGTGTAGCCATATCTTTTACCTTGCCTTTATAGCCTTGTAACTAGATAGATGCTAATCAATGTTACAAATTGTTTTTACTTTATGTTGTGGAAAAATCCTAAGTAACAACTTCAATGAACCACCTGGGTGGATTTGGTTGCATGGTTGATGAGATTTGAGTGTCTCCTCAGGCGTAATACCTGAGATGTTCACTTGAGGAATGCCACCTAGGAACAACGTGATTATGATGTTCCCCAAGTTTAGATCGCTTCCAATGCAGCCTTTAGTCATATGGGCTCTGTCTTGATCAACTAAGTTGAATGAACTCACCAGACTTACAAGCAGATGTAGCATAATTATAGGTGGAACGGTTAAGCTAAACGGTGGTGGAATTTCTTCTGAAATATCTCGTGTCAATCTTCTCCTTTCCTTAATGCACTCAGGGTATATAGGATGTTTGGGCTGATTTGAGTCTGAAGGTGAAAGTGCACAAACTATGCAGAGTCAACAAACTAATATCTTAGTTGTGTCCCCAGTTATGGACAACTATAAGCAGCTGGACAAGGATGGACGGAAGAATCACATCACCATTTTCAATAAGTAAATTTTTTACCAAGTGAACAGTAGTTGTGGTGCTTGGATTTCAGTCCAATGATGCCACCCATTGAAAATAGAAGTTTGTTTTACAAAAGTGATAGGAGAAAACTGGCTTTATGCAAACTTAGCCAAAACTCCACTCAGCCAAATAAGCATGTAGTATTATTCTGGCCATTTATATCCACCATAGTGTTTACTTGCCAATACATTAAATTGTATTGACTCCCTTGTGGCTGCATATTCCATCATGCGGATGTTCTGAAGACGACTGAGGATTTCGGTAGGATCTTGAGTCTACCGCCAACATGTTTTGCTGGTGGCACATGAAGAAGACGGGCTCAATGTTGTACTATGTTTTTCGCTGTATTTCTTAGTTTTCTGCTAGTCTTCTAAGACTATGCAAGTTGTATTAATATTTTGTAAAGACTGGACCATGCGATGTAATAGAATTTTATGCATTTGCATGATATTTCATTTTGTACTATGGTGCTAGCAATTTATCCAGGTACTAGCACAATAACACAAATGTTATTACATTATTTAAATGTGGGAATGCTACAGAGATCATGTGAGTTTTTGATTATGCACTAACCCTCTAAGGAGAATTACTTTGAGTTTGGTGTGAAGGAAGTTTTCAAGGGTCAAGAGAAGAGGATGATATAATGTGATCAAGAGAGTGAAAATCCTAAGCTTGGGGATGCCCAAGTGGTTCATCCCAGCAAATTCCAAGAAGACTCAAGTGTCTAAGCTTGGGGATTCCCAAGGCATCCCCTTTTTAATCAGCAACTTATCAGGTCACTTCTAGTGAAACTATATTTTTATTCGGTCACATCATATGCACTTTACTTGGAGCGTCTGTTTGTTTTTGTTTTGTTTTATTTTCCTTGCTGCAATTAACTTAGTTGGAACCCAACATTCTTGTGTGGGAGAGAGACACGCTCCGCTCTTTCTTATGAATACTCGTATTCTTCGTTTTTCTTCTAGCTGCTACAAATCCTTTTTAGCTCCTGTTTTTCCTGCATCTCTTATTCAGGGCTGTTATTTCTAGTAGAGTAGTAGTACTCTCTTGTTTCATTGATATATCATTTGGAGAGTTTTTGTTTAGATAAAATGATTGGTGTTGGAAAGCAATAAAAAGTTTCATGCTTATAACGGTGCAAAAAGAAGCTTGTTTAGACTGTGGCTAGAATTTATCATGTCATGTTGAATATTATTTTAATTCTATGCTTAGTAGTTATTATTGTAGCATGACTTGTCTCAGATATCTGAGAGTGCTTAATGTGTTGTTGAAAGAATCATGAGTTGTTGTTATCACATCGAAGCATAATATTGTGGTATTCTCCTTCGAATGCTTTATTTGGTTGACTTGGCGCATGATTACACCATGTTATGACTACAAACGAGTCACCTATAGTCTCTATGATAATTTAGTTTTTGGCTTGTAATACCGTTTATGCTTTGATTAATATTTTTTTTGCTATGCATGATTATGACCATTATTGATCTCTTAATTTGTAGGTTCCAGTCTTTTGCTAGCTCCTCCTGTACTGAGTATGAGCTCTACTCGTGCATCCAACTCCCAAAAACCAAAGTTTGCCAAATGTGTCCACCATACCTAACTATATGTGGTATTTAACCGCCACTCCAAAGTAAATTTCTCATGTGCTACCTTTAAAACCTTCAAAAATTATACATGTTTTGTGCCTCTGTTTTAGCTCATGAGGACGTAAATACAGAATATTTATCTCACTTATTTATTATACATTACACACCTGGACTAGTGGAACATCGGCTTATCCAAATTGATAGAAGAGCTGGCAACGGGGTGCCCAACCCCAAATTCGGTTACTATAAATTCACTTCACTCTCTTGCCCCTGATTTATCAGTTAAACCATAATTGTGTAAACAAAAGAGAAGAGGGATGATCTACTGACTCCAGTAGAGTCCTTCAATGGGAAGCGCTCTTGTAAAGTCTAGTTGGCTTGTGACGTACTTTATTGTTTGTTTACCATTCGTTGACATAAGCATACACCTCTTGAAAAAATTGTTTGCAATACCATTGTTTTAACAAAATAAAAAGCTCTAGCACATGAGTTAATCCCTGCTTCTCTTTGTGAAGGGACTTCCTTTTACTTTTATGTTGAGTCTTCATCTTCTAACTTTATGCACAATTAAGAGAGAATAGTTGTCATTCTGTGTATAATGTGCATCAGACCCAAAGATTATTATTGATTGATTCATGATATGTTATTATTTGCTCTCAAATTATTTGTTTCTAGTAACCACTTGAACTTTGAAGGCGTCCTAGCATTTATGTTTTGCTCTCACTTTTCAGGACAAGCGGAATACAAATTTGCTATGTTTTCTTTATGCTCGAAACAAATGTATAACTTTCAAGTGCAATATTATCCATGATATTTTATTTGTGTTATTTTTTATGTTGCAACGTGGTTGCTAAGTTTCATTCTTCGAATTATAACAATCATGTCTATGTTTAGAGTACTATGATCTCAGCTTACAAATGCTTTTACAAATATGATGATCAATATTATGTTGGTAGCATGTCACCTCAGATTTTTTTTTATCGTTTTACCTACTCGAGGACGAGTAGAACTAATCTTGGGAATGCTTCATACGTCTCAAACGTATCTATAATTTCTGATGTTCCATGTTGTTTTCATGCCATATGCTACATGTTTTCTATACACTTTACATCATTTTTATGGATTTCTTGGGACTAACCTATTAACAAGATGCGACAGAGCCAGTTCCTATTTTTTGCTATTTTTGGTTTCAGAAAATTTGTTCTGGAAATTATCTCGGAATTGGACAAAACAAAATCCCAGGGTCTTAGAAATCTGTCACGTACACAGAGTCCGGAGGTGCGCCTAGAGCCACCACACCATAGGGTGGCGCGTCACCCCCTTGGCCGCGCCACCAGGTGGTGTGCCCCTGGCCCCCACTGACATCTCCCTTTTGCCTATTTAAGCTTCTCCTCGGGCTAACCCTAAATACTCGAGCATCCATCCATGAAAAGTTCTATAGCCGGCGTCGTTCGGGAGGGTTCTGAAGCTCTCCCCGACACCCTGCCGGGAGGGGAATTCATCACCGGAGGGCTCTACATCATAATGCCTGCCTCCGGAGTGATGCGTGAGTAGTTTATCCTTAGACTACGGGTCCATAGTAGTAGCTAGATGGTTGTCTTCTCCTCTTTATGCCACCATGTTTAGATCTTGTGAGCTGCCTAACATGATCAAGATCATCTATCTGTAATGCTACATGTTGTGTTTGCTGGGATCCGATGAATATTGAATGCTATATCAAGTGATTATCAATCTATCATGTTTATGTTATTTATGATCTTGCATGCTCTCCGTTACTAGTAGATTCTCTGGCCAAGTTGATGCTTGTAACTCCAAGAGGGAGTATTTATGCTCGATAGTGGGTTCATGCATCCCTTTCATCTGTGCTCGAGTGACAGAAACATGACGGATGGGGGATGTGTTGTTGCCATTAGGGAGAAAACAACAATGTTTTGATTGTTTGCATTACACACTTTACTTAAGGAAATAATCTGTTGCTTGCAACTTAATACCCGAAGTTTGATTGGATTAAGCTTTGAGGGTGGATTATTAGTCATAGATGCAGTTGGATAATGGTCTATGAATTATGTTGTAATGCCCGCATGAATCACATAGTAATCATCATGTCATGCATATGCACTACGGTGCAGACTTTATATCTGTCAATTGCCCAGTTGTAATTTGTTTACCAACATGTTATCAATCTGTTTTGGAGATACACCACTAGTGAACTGTGGACCCCGATCCATTCTTTTACACTGATAATACAACCACTGCAAACATTATTTTCCGTTCATTCACTGCAACCACTGTTTCCTTTTCATTCACTGCCATCATTGTTCTCTTTTCATTTACTGCAAACAAGCACCATTTTCCACATTATACATCTTATCCTTTGTGTTAGCAAAACCGGTGAGTTGGACAACCTCACTATTTCGTTGGGGCAAAATATCTTGGTTGTGTTGTGTGCAGATTCCATGCTGCTGCTGAGCCTGGTAGTGCGCCCTGCCAACATCAGTTGTCAACAACCTTCAGAAGTGATTTCTTTCTGCTACTGGTCGATTCAATCTTGGGTTCTTTCTGAGGGCAAAACTTGCTTTTATACTCTTCATACCTTCCTGTTGGGGTCTCCCAACGAACGTGTGCCCACACGCAAGCAGACACCTATCCAAGCCACATTTTTACTATTAGAATATCTAGAACAAGTAAGAGGCTCATATGTACTAAAAATCTTAAGATCTTCATGCGTTTTAATGGAACAAATTCCATCAATATTACTTTTAGCAAGTTTTTTAGTAATTTCAGCTTCTTTTTCCTCTCTATCCCATTTCGCATGTAATCCAGCCAACATACTCACGTTGTTATCAATTTAAATTTGTATAGAATTTAAATATTCAGTTTTCTTATGTTCAAGAGGTAATCTCTTAATTTTTAATATTCCAACATCATGAGCAAGATTATCAACTTTTAGAAAAAGACTATCTAGTTTCTCAAGATTTTCCTCAACATTTTTATCGAAAACCTTTTGTGTAGAGATGAAATCTTAAAGAATGTTCTCAATATTATTGGAAAAACTTTTATTATTGTTTTAAGAATTTGCATAAGAATTACCATTATTAGTAGGATATGGCCTATAGTTGTTACCACCAAGGATGTTTTTATAACCATCATTGTTGAAGTGGTTTATAGCAACAAAACTAACATCAACTTCATATTTTTATTGATAACTTAAAGATTTCAAAGGAGCATTGTTAGGATCAATAGACACTTTCTTCTAGTGAGCATAGAGACAATCCTATCAACTTTATCATTCAATGAATAGATCTCATCAACAAAATTTACCTTCTTAATAGTTGGAGCTCTTTCGGTATGTCATTGAGAATAATTTTCCATCATATCATCTAAGAGTTTAGTTTCTACACCTAGAGTGGTGGATATAAGTGTAGCTCCTGCAATTGAATCCAATAAATTCCTTGAAGATAAATTTAAGCATGCATAATTTTTTTGGACAACCATCCACATAGTTAATTCATGTGTGGGACAATTCTTAACCATAAATATCATTCTTTCCCAAGAGCGAGCAACATGTTCATAATCAAATTGTTTAAAATCCATTAGGTTACTCCTAATTTGTATAATTTTAGCAGGTGGATAGTATTTTCCAATAAAAGAATCTTTGCATTTAGTCCAAGAATCAATGCTAATTCTAGGCAAAGACAATAACCATTATTTAGCTCTTCCTCCTAATGAGAAAGTGAATAGTTTCAGTTTTATAATGTCACCTTCTACCTCTTTACATTTTTTCATATTGCGTAAGTCAACAAAGTTACCTAAATGAGAAGTTGAATCTTCACCAGCACAAACAAAAATTGTTCTTTCATCACAAGATTCAACAAAGTAGGGTTTTATTTCATAAGATTCCACCGTAGTGGCGGGTGGTGCAGTTCGTGTGCATATAAAATCATTATAATTGTTGCTAGTAAAGTCACATAACTTAGTGTTCTCAGTTTAACAAATCATAGCAAGATAAAAACAAGACAAGCTAACAAAACAAGTAAAATATTAGAAGCTGAAATCCTAATTTTTTTGTTGTGTTTTTCATTTTTTTAGAGAAAACAAGGCTAAATAAAAAGTAACCAAGCAATAAAAAACAAAAGGAAAAGAGTGTGAGCGTGTAACTCTCCTAGCTGAAGCTTAGAACTCCCTAGCAACAACGCTAGAAATTCTTTGGTGGGTATAGTAGATATTACAACACACTCGTTGGATACACCAAGAGGAATGTATGATGCAATATAGCAGTGAATTTCCCTCGCTAATGAGACTAATGTTTATCAAACCAGTAGGACTTCATGGTCTTAAGAAAGGTGCTCGTCAACTAGCGCTTTAACGAGTCTGGACCTACACACAAAACACAAAATTCCCTTGGTTTTCAACTTTCCAAGAAGGATTTCAATCTTCCCGTCATGCTATAAATAAGATAGTTAAACATATGTTATGGATTTAGAGTAATAAAGTCAAACAATATAGTGAGCAAGTCATAATGAAAAGTAAGTAAATGAGGTTGTAAACAATGTAAAAGAATAGACCGGGGGGGCAATTTCACTAGTGGTGCATCTCCAAAAGATAACAAGCAAACATCTTGGGTGAACAAATTACACCTATTAAATTAATAGAATTGGAACAAAAAATAATCATGAAAAGTGAAGTTCATTGCAATATTCATTTAGGCATTACGTCAAACATATATAGACCGCTATCCAGCATGCATCCATAACTAATAATCCACCTTGAGTGCGCTTCTATGCTTTCCACTCGCTGGCAACGAACAATTGCATTAGGCTCAATACGTAGTGTAAGCAATATTTATAATATATATATATAAACTTTGTTGCTTTACCCTTAGTAGAAACAACACATCCTTGGTCTTAGTCGTTGCTGTCACTCGAGCACAGACACGAAGGAGGCATGCAATTACTTTGCTAAAGCAAACACGCACAATCGGGGAGCATGCAAGAACACAATAGAACATCAATACAATAATAGTTACAAGATCATATAAGAAACATGAACAATGTGATTATAACTTCACAGTTCATTGGATCGCAACAAACACAAAAGGTAGCAATTACATAACGGTGATATTGATCATGTTACGCAACTCACAAGATCTAAAGATGGTAGCACAAGTAGAAGAGACAACCATCTAGCTATTACTATGGATCCATAGTCTAAGGATGAACTACTCACGCATAAATTTGGAGGCAATCATGGCGATGAAGAAGCCTCGAGTGACGATCCCCCTTCCGGCAAGGTGCCAAAGCATGGCTTCAGAAGCCCTAGATTGTACTTTCAAGGTGACGATGGATCTGTATCTATTTAGTGGAAAATAACACCACCCCAATGATTTTAGCTTACAAGGCAACTTATAAGCAAACAAAGGTGTCGATGAGAGGCCTGGTGGGACCAGGCGACCTGGGCACAGGTGGGGATAGAGCCGCACCCTAGGTCACCTGCCCACTTGGTTGCTCCCTTCCGGCTCTCCGTTAACTTTGTCTTTGTTTCGCAAAAATATTGGGTTTCCTATTTTTCTTGGATTTTTCCTCGGACTTTTTCTAGGGCATTTTAAATATAAAAACAACAGAAAACAGAAACTGGCACTCAGCATCTCGTCAATAGATTAGTCCGGGAAAATGCATTAAAATTATATGAAACTATAGTTAAAACATAAGGCAATGATATAAAACAAGCATGGAACATTAAAAAATTATAGATATGTTTGAGACGTATCATTATTTCGTCTATATCTTATATCGAACACACGTCCTATACATCACTGAAATCTTAAGTGTGTGACCATATGGGTTCACATGCATGTGGACATGTCTGGAACTCATTCGTCTACAATTATCATCATTGGTTACCTTGATACACACAATGATCCATCCACATATCATGGAGATATTTGTCGTGAGAACCATCTATATTACTTGTCGCATTGCTTATCTATACTGTATATTTCCCGAGGTGAAGTAGTGGTATCATCCTCGTTACCTGGCATGTACTCTTTACTCATCATGTGACATCGATGTTCTTTATGATCAACACCTTGATCACCTGTCTGGCCAGACTATGATGAACATCATAACACATGAGTGGGCCCAGAGTGTATGTTTCCATAGTGAGGAGCAAAAAATTCCCATAACTACATCATATAGAACATTGACATACTATAGGGTAAGAACGAAATACGAACTTTACAATTACCTAGTTACGGAGTAAAGTTTAGATGTCTCCATCACGTCCATACCGTACCCAGCTCTATATACGTCTTATGATCAAAGGATCTTATAGTAGCATCAATACTTAAACTCAGAAACTACCGCTAACAAATATTGATTATGTGTTTCAAGGGTATATGATTTGGGTCTATCCATCGTCATTGTTATCCAACAACTCCAATCTCATAAATTATAGGAAACTTCACAACACTTTGTATTTTCCATATAGTCAGGAAACCAAGACTATCAACAATATATGAATCATTCTTAGAGGCGAGACTAGGGATATCTAAATGGTGTCTATTATCACACATGTATTAGGGTTTTCCTCCGAATACACATTATCTGGAACTAACACAATTCTAGCACAAAACAGTAAATTTAATTATGAACATGGAAATATAAATAATACAACTTATTATTGCCTCTCGAGCATATTTCCATCAGTCTCTCACTTGCACTATATTCAATAATCTAGTTATTAATTCAGCACTTTAACACTTATGGCATACTGGTGTCTTTCATGCTTTGCACGTGATAAACTTCCTAGACGGACCTGACAAGTTCAGGTTCGTGGGTATTTGCATATTCTTTGCATCTTAATGCATCACCCATCCTTGAATAAGATGACTTTGTATATATTTGGTCAACTGGTGGGATTTGTTTCTTGGACAGAATTATGTTGCCACTATTATCACACAATAGATCTTCATAGTTCTAGCTTTCTTGGAACTACACCAAGTTCGATAATGAACTTCTTGACTCAAAATGCTCTCCTTTGTTGTTTTCAAAACAACTATATACTCGGCATACATAGTAGTATCCATCACAATGTTTAACTTTGGAAATCATGTAAATCCAACATGGAACTTTCTTCTAGCCCACTTCGCCACCTTCTAACTAAACGCATAGCCTAATTCAGATAAAAATTATTTGTATCTATGACAAAACTAGTATCGATGTAACACCTTACACTTAATAGTTTGTCACTTTCACATACAAAACATGCTCTTTGTACTTATAAATAATAATTTTACTATTGTCCAATGATCGTTATATGCGTCATTCTGGTATTTGCTCGTAACGCTTATATCATAGGACATTTCTGGTTATGTACATATCATCGTGTACTTGACTGATAAAATCGTTCATGTCGTTTCACTCATCAAGTGTGAAAACACTTCATTCTTGCTCAAACTTCTTCCATGCCGCAAGAACCATTCTTGTCGTTTCATATTGAAAATAATTCAATATTTCATCTATGTATTTTTGCATAACCATATCAGGCGCCTAATCAATATCAATAGATGTTATTGGTGCTTTAAGTTTTCTGGTTTTGCCTAAGTATTTCACACAATCTAATTTTAGTTAAATCTTAACAAATATTAAGGAAATATACATGATTTCCAATTAATGACATGCCGTCCATATAAAGTATTAGAAATGTGTCCTAGAATTTGCACTTACTTTCTTGTAAATATACAAGCATCTTTGTCGTTTCTTATGAAAGTAAAACTTTTAACAATTTCATCACAATAAAGATTCTAAATATGTGATGCTAATTTCTACCATCAAAGTTTGCACATGTTTCTATCATCCATTGAACAAACAAACAAACCCTTGGACCGTGCTAGTTACACGTTGTCGGTTAGTACTCCTTGAAAGGAATAATATCTTATTGTTCAACTTCCATATCTCGTAAATATGTAGTGGTGGCTAGAATAATCCTTACAGACTAAAGAATCACTACAAAAGATTCAACATTGTCGTGGTCAACTCTTTGACCTTTGTTGAAAAACTCCTTTCAACAAGTCAGAACTTTTATGGATATGAATATCCATGCATGTTTATTATAGATCCATTTATGTTCTATATGCTTTACTCCATCAAGAGGGTGTAAAAAAATTTAAACTTTATTCTCGTACATGGATTCTATCTTTAATTTTATGGCGCCCTGCCATTTAATGGGGCAAGGGCCCATCATTTCTTCCTTGGATATAGTCGGTTAATCATTGTCTAACAACAATACTTCATCTTCAAATCTTACGATTGGAAGATGAACTCTACCCAACTTACGAGGTTCAATAAAAGCTTCAATTTCAAGGACTACAACTATTTTAGGCACAAGAGCACTAGGCGCTATAGTCATCTCCGGAATATATTCCTTCATTGCGCTGCTTTTCTCATCTTGATAAGATTCAATATCCTCATAAGGCTCTGTTGTCCTCCCACTCAAACCTTTCATGAGAAACTCTTTCTTGAGAAATATGTCGTACTTTGCGACAAATTTTTTTGCCATTAGTTTATGGTATAAGGAACATCCAAATCTCCTTGGGATAACCTACAAAGATGCACTCATACTATTTTGGTTTATAAACAATTTACATATGCCTATCACACCAACAATTTAAAATTGCAACTTGGGCTTCTTTCTGTGCCGTAACTCATATGGTGTTGTTTCAAGGGATTATGATGGCACTCTATTCAATGTACATAGTTCCTAAAGCATAATCCACAAAGTCTAACGGTAGTTTCATTCATTTCATCATTGGTCTAACCATGCCTAACAAGGTTGGATTACGTATCTTGGACACTCGGTCAGTTTATGGTGTTTTGGGATGCGTAATTTGTAGAACAATTTCTGCAAATCCTAGATGTTTGCTAAACTTTGTAACTCAAAATATTCTCCTTGATGATCCAATCATAAATACTTGATTCTTCTTGTTATGATGATTTTTGAATCCATTCTGAAACTCTTTGAACATTCTAAATATTTCATACTTCTTTCTCATCAAATATATACACCTTTATGTATCCACTTAAATAATCGATAAAAGTATATGAAGTAGAAGAACCCACCGCGCACGGTTAAACATAATGGAATACAGACATCACCATATGTGATCTAAAATAAGTTAGCCGTCTATTTGATATTGGCATGTGAACAGAGTTTTGATAGTTTTTAGATGACTCCAAAAGTCCATCGGCATGGATTTTTTTCATGTGTTTCTTTCTAATCTGACCTAAACTGTCACAATTATTGGAAAGTATAATCATTAGCCTTACAACGTTTATCACCATCAAGATTTATAATAAATATTCCATCCACCATGCAGAACAATTTTAAGTTGAACAACCATTGTTCTCTTAAAACTGGAACTATCTAACCATTACTAAGTTATTATAATAAATCTCAAATGTTGGGCCTTCCCAAATAAAAATCATCTAGTTTTTAGTGCAAGCATATCATATAGACTATTTGGTACAATGGAAGAACTAGCACCAAGATCACACAAAGAATTACAATCAAAGTCCTCTTATTAATAGAAGGCTCCCAACCATCTTGTAATTGTTTAGAAATAGAAGCTTCAAGTTTAAGCCTTTGTTCTTAGCTTTAATAAGAGAATGTATGATATGTTTAGTACAAGTCATATTTAATTTACTAACATTAGGAGATTTAGCCATTTTTTGTGAGAACTTTATGACTTCAGTAAGGTTACAATTATCAAAACCAAGATCACCAAAGAGTAGGGGATTTCTCTCCTAGAGTCATATTATCCTCAAGCCCACTTTCACCATTTTCCTCAATAATAGATTTAACACTCTCAAAGCTTATGGGACTATTTATACTTAAAGTTGAGAATTATCCAATCCATATTTTGCAATTATCATATATAGGAAAAATAGGAGACTCATAGGTACTGAAATTTTTAAGACCTTCATGCATTTTAATAGAACAAATTTTGGCAGTTTTACTTTTAGCAAGTTTTTCAGCAATCTCAGCTTTTTTTTTCTTCTCTATCCAATCTAGCATGTAATTCGGACAACATCCTCACATTGTTATCAATTTGAATTTGCATAGAATTTAAAGATTCCGTTTTCGTATCTTTAAGAGTTGAGGTTCATATTTGTAACATCCCTCATTTTTTGGAAAAATTCAAAAATCATAAAAAATGAAACTTTTTTATTTTCTGCTAATGCAAGTCACCAAAAACAAATAAAACACAACACAAAATAAATAAAATGTCTATTCCAATGTTATTTGAACTAAAATTTCAAATATGCCTCTGTTATCAATACTTTAAATATTTTAAAGGTTTGGTAAGAAAACATTGTTTATATGTTTCAAAATTTAATATTATAACATGTAGTACTTTTAAAAAAAATATTAAAGCCAAAAAGGGATTTATTAAAACCTATTTTTAATTAGTCCCTTATTAAACTTAAACTCTTTTGAAAATTTAAAATTTTATTTGTGTTGGAAACAACCCAAGATGGCTTTCATTTGAAAGGCTTTATTTTTACAAAACCAAAGAAGTTAGTTTGACATCATTTGGAATAATATATCAAAAGTTATGATTAATGGAATAAAACAGGAAAAGTAAAAAGAAGGCAGGAAAAAAAAGTAGAAATGTCACCAGTCAGCCACACGGGCCCAGTCCCATTTCTCTCCCTCACCCTCTCTCTCGCGCAAACGAGGCCGCAACAGCCCACGAGAAGCCCAACCTCGCGCAACCCTTCCTCCTCTCACTGACCAGGGGACCCTCGCAGTGACGTAATCGATGGCGTCAGCCTTCCTTCTTCCTCTAGCTCAAGACAAAGGAGACCGAAACGGGTACGATTTCTTCTAAAATTTCTTCGCGTTTAGGGGCCCTAAATTGGTCCCCGAGGCCCTCTACATAAAGTCCCTATCCTCCTCTGTGATTCCCCTCTTTCTCCTTTTCCGATTATGCCGCCAGGCCGTCACAATTACTCGTCGGACATCATATATGTCGCCTCCGTCTTCCTCCTGTTCCGGTGAGTGTAGACAACACCGAGCCTAGCCGCCGGTATCCTTATCTTCCCCGCAGCTTGGCGCACACTCCTGAACCCTCGTTTGAATTTATCCACGCAGAGATCGATCGCGTCGCCAAAGTAGAAGCTCGCCGGTGTCCACTCGCCTCCGTCCATGCCTTGTTGCTATCCCAGGAAGCGCAAGACTGCGTCATCACCACTATCCTCTTCTTCGGGTCGCGCTTGTGGAGCGTTAGAACTTCTACCGGTCGTTTTTCGAGCGCCGGAGCACCGCCTCGCCACCATCTCCAGCAAGAACCCGATCAGTGAGCTCCTCCTTCTCTCCGCACAGTCGGATCGCATCGAACGATCCCGAATAGATCGCGAAGACGTACGACACTAGCACCGTTAGATCTGGATCTAACGATCCAGATCCATCTCACTTATTCTACGTCACCTAACCTAGCCAGCGCCGCGTCAGTGCCACACCAGATCTGCGTCAGCACAATGGGCCAATCGGAAGAACAACTTGAACAAGAAGACAACTTCAACTCAAGAAGAATACTCTCCTAGAGATGAAGAAGAAGATGAAGAATTTTACAAGTTCTTTCTAAACAAACTCTAGTTATTTCAGATACCTCTCTTATTCTATATGACTAAGTCCCTAGATCCTACACTCAATAAGGAGGACTAACATCAAGGCCATTGAAGAAACATGCAAAAGACTTAGACATCAGAAGAAACTCAAGGAAGCACAAGAAGACTTGAAGAAAACAAACAAAGATAGATTAGACCTTTGTGTGATATTTTGATCAAAGACCAACACTTAGTCACGAATGGCAAACACTACAATTACTTAGTTTCTCTGTGTGTATTGTAATAACAAGTTTTCCTTTTGCATATTAGAGTAAAGGTGATAATCCTTAGTGAAACTTTTGTTCAATAAGTTTGAAATATTCAAGACACAATACTTAGCCATTTGCTATACACTAAACCCAAACACAATATTTTTTTTGTAGAATAGATTGTTGTGTTAAGTTTGTTGATTGTTATACTTTGTTCTTTTTCTTGTGATTGCTTGTTTATTGTTGTTTAGATAGTAGAGAGAGCAACTTTCTTTCGTGAAGAAAGTGGCTGAATCAACACCAATTTCAAAGAGGCAAGTAACACACCATCAACTAACCATTGTTTTCTATATGCGTTAGTTGATTTTTGAGTAGCATGCATGATAGGTAAATATTTGGTAAAATATTATGCTATGCTATTATCCCAAGTAGTGTGTAGCCATACTTATTACCTCGATAGTGTAGCAGCCTTAAAAATTTTGGTAGTTGATTGTTTATTTATGCTTGTAGATAAAGTTGATGGGATTGGAAAGTATAACTATGTTGTGATTTATTACCCTAAGGGGTTTATGAAATATTTTTGGTGGAGTAGTAGATACTCACAAGTAAGTGTGGCATGGTAGGGGACCATTTACATGGTTTTACCTATGAAAATGTTCACATGAATAACATGGTAGGGGACCACATTAATGGTTGAACCTATGAATATGCTCTAGTCTCATATATATTGCATGGTAGGGGATTACCTTGGTGGTTGTACTTATGAAAATGCATTTATATCTAACATGGTAGAGGGCCACTCTTGTTGTTGAATCTATGCATATGCTCTTATCTATGGCATGGTAGGGGACCATTCACATGGTTGAACCTATGAATATGTCAACATTTCTGTAGATGACTCATGGTTTCTTGGTTTCTATCAATGGTACCGTCCTGTTTCAAAATGGTTCACTGATATCTATCCAGTGGTACCTCTTTACGATAAAAAAAGTTTTATGAAAATATAGGAGAAAACTGGCTTTATGCAAATTTAGCCAAAACTCTACCCAACCAAATATGCATTTAGTTTAGACTCGTCATTTTATATCCACCATAGTGTTACTTGCCAATACATTAAATTTTATTGACCTCTTGTGGTTGCATATTCCATCCTGCAGATGAATATGAAGACTAGTGTGGTTTCATTCAGGATCTCGAGTCTACAACCAACATGTTTTGCCTATGGCACACGAAGAAGATGAGGCTCAATGTTGTACTATGTTTTCCGATTTAATTCTGTTTTCTGCTAGTCTTCTGAGACTATGCAAGTTGTAATCATATTTTGTAAAGACTGGATCATGCGATGTAATAGAATTTGACGCATTTGCATGATATTTCATTTTGTACGGTGGTGCTAGCATTTGATCCCGGGACTAGCACAATAACACAGTGTTCTTGCATTATTTAAATGTGGGAACGCTACAAAATGGTATCAGAGCATTGTGTTACCTGTAGGATTTGAGACCCTAAGTTTGGATAAGACCATAGGACTGAAAATCCACTTTGTTCAAACTTTCTAGAAACAAAACATCTCATCTTAATCTTTCTCATAACCTCTCATCTATTAGTCACCTTGAAAATTTTATTCTCGTATTATAGATGACCTACCTCTAGTTTTCCATAGAGACATGATTGGTGATAATCATGCCAAGGTGCAAGGAATAGTTTTCACATAACCTTTTGGCTGCAACATGAGGAATCTACACTCAATACAATTGAAGAACTTAGAAAAGAACTCAGACTTCCCAACAACCAGAAACACCACCAGACATTCAAAGAGATATCAAGAAGATATAGATGAGAACACCAATCTAGTTTCCTAGAACAATGTCAGCGTGTTAGTGTATTGATCATACAATTGAGTGTGGTATGACAATACTAGTTTTTTTGGTAAACCATATTGTTTGGTGTGATGAATGTTTGTTAGAAGTTGTTTGTAAGATGTTTTGCCTTGCTCTGCTGTGTTGGGGTAGGAACCTTATTTAGATCTTTCTAAACTCTACTCATCCATCCTAAACCTCCACAGATGCCTCCCCATTGTGACCCTGACAAAAACAATGATGCACTACATCACATGATGCCTGCTCAAGCTCAGCTTATGGAACTGATGACTCGGTTTATTGCAATTGCCAACAATAACTACAACGTAAACCCCCAAGTGGATAGACTTGCTAGATTCATGAGACTTAGACCCTCTAGGCTCTCCTTGATGACTAACATTGGTAGACCCCAAGTGCAAGGTGTGAAGAGTGCAGTAGAAAGTTTTCCCATAGAAAAGAAACCAAGGTTGAATCGACCAGTAGGAGGACAAGCAATCTCTGAAGGTTGATGCAGCCGAGGTGGCAAGCCGCACTACCGGTTCAGCAGCAACGTGGAACCTACACAACACAATCAAATCACTTTGTCCCAATGTAGAAGTGAGGTTGTCAATCCCACCGTTTTTGCTGAACACAAAGAGGTTAAACGTATGGTGTGGAAAACAGTATGAGAACAGTATGAAAGCAGTAGCAGCAGTATGAAAGTAGTATGAAAGCAGTATGTGTTTCTATCAGTATCAGGAAAATGGATCGGGGTCGAGAGTTCACTAATGGTTTCTCTCGGTGAAAGATAAATAACATGTGTGGTGAAAAAATTACAGCTGGGCAATTGACAGAAATGAAGGCTGCACCGTAGTGCATATGCAAGACATAAAGATTACTATGTGATTCATGCCGGCATTGCAACAAAATACATAGACCGTCATCCAACTGCATCTATGTCTAATAATCCACCCTCTGAATATCATCCGAACAGACATTGGGTATTAAGTTGCTAGCACCAGATTATCGCAGTAAACAAAGTGTGTAATGTAAACAATGTAAACTAGGTAAACACCGTTGTTTTCTCCCTAATGGAAAGAGCACATCCTCCATCTGTCACGTTTCTGTCACTCGAGCATAGATGAAAAGGAGGCATGAACCCACTATCGAGCATAAATACTCCCTCTTGGGTTACTAGCATCTACTTGGCCAAAGCATCTACTAATAACGGAGAGCATGCAAGATCATAAATAACATAAGCATGAAGATAACATGGTAGATTGATAATCAGAAGACATAGCATTCAACATTCATCAGATCCCATTAAACACAACATGTAGCATTACATAAAAATGATATTGATCATGATAGGCAACTCACAAGATCTAAACATGAGGTACAAAGTGGAGAGAACAACCATCTAGCTACTGCTATGGACTCGTAGTCCAGGGATGAACTACTCACGCATCACTTCAGAGGAGGGCATGGTGGTGTAGACCCCTCCGGTGATGAATTCCCCTCCCGGTAGGGTGCCGGGGAGAGCTCCAGAACCCTCCCGGTCTCGGGATGACGATGACGGCGGCCTCGGGTGTTTTTCGGGACGAAGTGGAATATATTTAGGGTTTACGTCTCCGGGGGATTAAATAGGTGAAAGGGAAAAGGCCCTATGGTGTGGCCCCCCTGAGGCCCCCCTCCGGGCCTCTTCAGGACTCCACGGAACGTTCAGGAATTCTAAGACTTCCGGGCTTCGAATTTTCCAATTCCGAGAATATTGCCAGAACAACTTTTCTAGAAACTAAAAACAGCTGAAAACATGGAACTGGCTCTGTGGCATTTTGTCAATAGGTTAGTTTGGAAAATCGTAAAATGGCATAAAGTGTATAGCAAACATGTGGGAAACAATAAGAAAACAACATGGAACATCCAAAATTAAGTATACGTTTATGACGTATCACTCCTCTTTGTCTGAGCCAATTGTGGCAGACGACTGGCTCCGCACTATTAGCAAGGACTTAGTGACTTGTGAATGCACTGAAGCCGAGAAGGTGAGATTTGTTGCTCATCTGCTTGAAGGACCAGCCGCACTATGGCGGGAAACCTATCAGATTACTCATACCTTGGAAGGAATGACATGGGATACCTTCAAGGAAGGTTTTCACAATGCTCACATCTCCTCTGGCATCATGAAACTGTAGAAAGATGAGTTCCGGAGCCTGAAGCAGGGAGATAGAACACTGAAGGAAAACCTAGATGACTTTTTGTTCACTCTCAAGATACGCACTTGAGGATATTGACAGTGATGCTAAGAGGAAGGAGAAATTTCTCAACGGGCTGAGTGGTGAAATGAACATTCCACTGTTAGTGGCATATGCCCCAAACTATCAAACCTTGTTGGTTTATGCTATCACTCTTGACGAAAATCTGAGGAAAGCAGAAAACATGAAGAGAAAGCACAACCATTATAAGTTACCTCAAGATCACACCAGAAATCACACCATGCCCACGGGGATAGCAATAATTACAAGCTCAACAAACATGCCGACAATAACCATCTGTATCATAATGGTTATGTACACAACCATCCTAATGGTTATCTACACAACCTTGATGGACGAAATAGAAAACATGGTCATGACCCAAGCAGTCACATTGGTCATGGAGGTATTAAAGGACATAGCAATGGAGAAAACAATGGCCTCAAAACCATTAGGAAGAAGGACATCAGCAAGGTAGGATGCTTCAAGTGTAAGAAGGGACACTATGTTCGAGACTCCCCAGAGAAGAAAATCAGCAGTTAGAGCCACCCTTAAACCTGGATAAAAGGAGCATTGTAGTTGTTTTATATCAAAGATAAAGTGTTCTGGACTATGTTCTTACTGTAATAAAATACTACGTGGTATGAGAAGCGTGTAATAAAACAATTGCAATATTTATGTGGAAAAGCTATGTGAATAGACACACCCCAAAAACCAACAAGGAGTTGATATATTATATACAAGAATAAAATGGATAATGAAGCGTGACTATAGCTAAAGATATAGTAAACCCAGCAGCCAGTTGGACAATATTTTTAGACTACACACAGAAGTTTCTTTTAAGGGTTGTATCCCACCTAGTTGTTTTGGAACCCAAGTAACCCAAACCTATCTTTCTTTATAGCCTTCCTGTGGTGACCCAGCACACCACTGCATGTGTAGTGCGCAAGTCGGTGACATAATACACACAGAAGGACTTATCCGTGATTATTACATCTCTCAAAGTGGTACAACAGAAACACAGCGGGTCCAGGTAAAACTATAGGATACAAACATCATTACAAAATCTTGAGAATCTCATTGATGAATCAAGAAGATCTCCTCCAAAAGAAACATCAGAAGAAGCAATGCGAAGCTCCAAGCTGGAGAAGAACTCTAGCTTAGAACTAATCCACTACCGCTGATGTCAGCCCTAATCTATGGCTTGTAAATGCTAAGTCTAAGAATGGTCTCTACCTACATCTTGATAGCTTCTCCTCCACCAGCGTTGTTGATGGCGATGCTTTACTGACTAAGTAGTAGATCACTTCACCTAGCTTCATGAGGTAGCGATGGCTTCACGATGACGACCTCCATAGGTCTTCATCTCTAAGCAGGGGGTCAAACGGGAACGAATGAGTAACGAGCGTTACTCAGCAAGTTCATGATATATAGTGGGTGGTTTGATGCACTAACTACAGCTTTAGACTCGAAAGAGTCATAAGCTAATGCAAGGTTTTTGTAAATCTTTCTTCAAGAGGTTGCTTTTAATTCTGAAAGCTATGCCCGCCAGATCTTCACAGGATTAGAACTTTCATGGAGTTGCCTTTCCTGCGGCGTTCGCAGCTCCTTCCCGGAACAAGGGGTAACATGCCACATCCTTTTACACTCTGCAGAGGTGCGTTACTTTACCCATGGACGACCAAGACCATGTTGCACAACCAGGTGTACATTCCTGTCCACTCCCACTCAGGTGTGGGGCCCGGTTGTTGGTCCAAGCCAAACCGCGCTTCTACGCACAACGCATGCCCACCCATTTCTGCCAGCAGGTTGAACGCCTGATTCCACCCCTCACGATGGATATCTACGCGCCCCTGGCAGACCATCATAGACCCGCAGAGTCCGTGGGAATTAAGGGATCCCACCCATGTGCATGTAGTCCCGCAAGACCTACAGCGTACGTCTCTGGCAGCCTGTTGACATGCGAACGAGAAAAGTATCACAGCTGACTTACTCCCCCCATAGAAGGCCCATGGTTAACGCGAATTTACGGCGCAAGAATCCTGATGGCAGTTGTTGCTAATTCCTAGGTAATACGTTCCCATGCAGATGGAACCTTCCTTTGACCTATTCATCTTACCATGGTTCCATCCGCCTACCAAACAGAACACTACCACTCGGGTAGTCATTCAATTAGTCATATTATTATAAAAATAGGATCATGCATTCTTTTGAGAGTAGGTGATAAGACGATAGGGTTTTTGGCAATTAGTTTGTTATGAAGTACTGCAAAGGATATGAGCAAGTGATGAACTTGCCTGAGATTGGAATAACCATAATAACCAATGTCTTCGGGTTCAAGGGTCTCGTAGGAAATCCCGACATCTGAAAGATAGCAAAGTAGTCCCGGTAAGGACTACAGAAAACACTGGCAAGATGATACATGCATAGTAATGATATGCATCGTCAATTACCCTGGAAAACACCCCAGCTTACAAGTGTAAGCTATGTTTGATATGATAACTTAATCTCATGAGTTTTAGGTGAATTGTTTCATTACTTGTGGTGATGTGGTTATTACTTATTTTAAACTTATATGTGTTTCACTTTTACTTAGCAAATAATTGTTATCTTTTTTAGGTAAAAGTGTTTATTACTTGATTAGATAACAAAACAACAACACATGGAAAATAATTATTGAATAGATAACAGACACATTTTATTTTATGTTCGAAAGTATAGAGCTAATGACAATGAGTTTAGTTGAAAATGATGAGCTACTAAAACTACTCTATCATCACACAACTTGTTAGTGACTAGTGATGATAGGTTTAGTAGGTGCGAAAACATGGGGTTTTATTAATAAGGAAAATAATGTTTGAGGTAGTTGTTTATGGTTATAATGGAATATTACAGAATTCCATTATACCCTTTAAAACAATTCTATAAGTTGAAGAAAATGTTTTATGTTTAACATATTTTAATTGGAAATGTTTTTCTCTTTAATTTGATATATCATTCAATGCTTCTGAAAAGATTTGCACAAACTATTAATTTATTGATTTTAAATGAATTAAATGACTAAGCAAATATTGAACACATGAAAACTTAGTCAAATGGCTTTGAAAACATCATAGATGAGTTGCATAAGTCGTTTGGAACATTTTGGTATATAACTTGTATTTTTCTAATTTTATGAATTATTTATTATTTTTCAGAGTTAATGGTTATTATTATTATTACTATTACTTCTTTATTTTATTTAATTAATTAAGTACTTATTGGTTTCTCAGAAAACATAGATTATGGAATGTTTTGAAATGATTAAGTATTGAATTAAGTTTTGAGAAGATATAATTTTTATTTGGTTGGTTATTCTAAATCAAGTTTTTACTATGAAATTATTACTTTAAAGTTGTAATTTTAAGACTATTAATATTATTGGATTATTTTTCTTAATTTTAATATACAACTATTTTACTAGATTAAGAATTAGTTAGGTTGCAAAGGTTTGAAATTTGTAGAATTTTATTTATTGTTTTCTAATATTTTTATAATTTTTATTTAAGAATTTGGTCAAATGACCGTATTGCCCCTAGGGCTGACAGGTGGGTCAACCTGGTTAGGGTTGAACCCAACCCACTCGCCTGGCCCAGCCAGACGCACCCCGCACCCGCACGCTCCTCTCCTCTCACTTCCCCCCTCGCTCTCGGGCGATTCTCAGACGACCGAAATCGCCTCCGCCTCCGGCGAATTACTCCGGCCACCCCCGCCGCCGTGGATGGACGCAAAAGATGCGCCAGCTCGCCCACTACCACCTCCTCCTCCTCCTCGATTTGTTCTCCGCTCGTTGTTCTTCTCGTGCTATTTACAAACCCTAACCCTAGGGTTCGGGAGCCCGAGGCGCACCACCCCTCACCGGCGTCTGCCTCCACCCATGTGATTCAGGGTGCCCTCGTGCTGCTCTAGTGCTGATGCTGCTCCCCAGCGGTTGTCGAAGGCTGCGGTGGCGAGGCGCCGCCGGGACGGCCTCCTGGAGAGCAACCGCGGCTCGTCGCCGCCCGCTCTGCGCTTCACCAACCGGATGTGGTCACCACGATGGTGACCACCTGTGAGTTCCCCTTCTCCTTCTCCACTCTCTTTGTCTCCTCCCCTACTCTCTCTGTCTCCTCCCTACATTGCTCTGGAACCTGGCCTTCGTGCCAGTGTTCATGCCATGATGGATTACTTGTCGTGGCCCCTCTACACCCATGGAAGTGTTGATGCTATATCTTGTTAGAAACTGGGAATTTTTCCTAGTGTGTGAAATTTTGTGGATGTTATTTAGTTGTTTTTGGTGGTGATGGTCTACCAGAACCAGAGGTCTACCCTCTATGCGGGATTAAAATTCACTAGGGCCTTACCCAAGTGCTTATGTTGCCTTAGCCCCTCTCTGTTTGATTCCTAGCAAATCTCACCATGTGTGAATAACTGAGAAAGTGGAATTCTTTACTGGCTAACTATGTATGCTTGTTGTGGGTGCTACTCTGAAACTCATCGTTCAGAGGATGTGCCACAGCTATTTCTGTGGTTTTATTAGCTAGAAGATGTCATGTGCCCCCTCTCTCTGTTTCTTACTGAACCCTGATGCAAATTGTTGTGTACTTGTTGTGATGAGGTATTATTCCATTGGATTAGTGCCCAGCAACAGTTGTGCATAAGATTGTGAGTTAGATAATATCCCAGTGAGAATTTCTTGAAGATTTATGCCCCTAGTATCTTCTGTTCTGATAAGAACATGTTACTTGCTTGATTTGCCCCTGGCCAATGATGCAAAGTCCGAGACCCTCATTCTAGTGATTGGATGCTTGGGAATTTTCATACCTTGTTTAAATATTTCCTAAATTTGTGCCCAAGTGCTTATCTGTTTGCATGTTTGCATACTGAGGTGCTCTTTTAGGTTGTGCCCAGGTTTTGCTCATGTAAAACATGAGTTTTGTTGTGGTATGATCTAGGATTTGTTAATTTGCCCTCTTTCGACTGTAAAACTGACAAGAACAGATCACACATGATTTTTAGTGGCCAAAGCATGTGATGTTGTTCTAAGGCAATCTTGTGGATAAGAACAGATGCTTATGTTACCTTTTAATTCCATGTGATGTGTTGAACATAGCAACACTATGCCAGGCTGAGGAAAATAAATCCCATCCCACTTTTCTGTGCATAACTTAGCAAGATTCCTTGCTAGGATGTGTGTAGAAATCACCTTGGGATGTTAATGTTGTGGTTGTGATTTCCTGATGGATCTTGGCTTCTTGATCCATTTCCCCTTGAGCTACTTACCATGATCTGCTTGTGGTCTTGTTGTGGTTGTGCTTCAGGCCTACTCCTCCAGCTCCTTGCTTGGCCTTGTTGTTATCCTACTGGATCTATGGTTTCACAGATCTTTGATGGATGGATTGATTTGTGGTGTTGTGGTTTCCTGGTGGTGGTGTTCTTGTGGTATGATCTTGAGCTGTGTACAGGGGAAAGTGAGCTTGGTCTCCTCACCCTTGCGGCTGATGTGGTATTTATACCACAACAGGGGTCTTGACAGCACCAGTGTGTGCTGGTGAGTGTGTTGTTTGCTTGTGTGCTGGCTGAGAAGATATTTTTCCTGAGCTGATGTACTCGGTTGGGCTTGGTATTATCCTGGTATGGGTTTATTTTGGGCTGACACTTGTATTACCTGATGCTTGGCCAATGAGATATACTAGAATATTTTTCTGATTTGAACAGATGCTTATCTTGTCTAAGCCTAAACTCGATGATGCGATTAGCAGTGCACCTCACTGCCTAGCTCAGAGTACTAATCCCCACTAATCTTCCTTTTTACTTTTCTTTGTTTTTCTTGTTTATTTTGCAGGAACAGAAGATCAGTTGGATACTTGAAGATTTTCTAGAAATAGTTTAAGAATTTATTTTGTAAATGTCAACTTGTAATAGAACATGTAATTTTCCATTTGTTGGATTATGTAATGACTTTGTATTATGGTTATATTATTAATAAAGTTAATTGTTTTCTTTTTCTAATACACAATGAAATTGGAAATGTCCAATATTTGTTATTTCTTAATTGGTTCCATTTGATTATGGTAATTGTATTTTCTTGATTATTCAATTTGAATTTCCAATTCAAATTCAAACTCAAATTTCAAATTCAAACATCCCTAAGTTTAAATAATTCAAATTTGATTCCCCTCAACTCCAATATAGTCTAGAGGTCATGTCAAATTTCCACCTTCTTCCAGTATCGAGCTCTCTCTCTCTCTCTCTGAATTAGAATATCGATGGAACCTCGATCACTCCAGGGTATAGTATTTGCGAATAAGTCTCCAGTTGCCACTTCTTGTCTGATGATGTCGTAGAGTCAATTACCAGTTTGTTCCCGCATAATTTAAACTAATGAAACTCAAGTGTTTAATGCCCTCAGAAATAATCTGCTTACAAGATTGATCAGGTCCTGTACTCAAATTATTCTTGTATGACACCAAACATCGGGATTTCACCCCCCTCATTTGATGTCTTCTGATCTTGGCCCCTTCCTGGTTTGCTTCACTTGTAGCCTTGTTTATGCAGAAACATAGACAAGGGTTTTGGAAAAGATCACATATAGTGATCAGGGTTTAGCATTGGTTTAACAAGGTTTGTTTCCTCGTTCAGATTCATCCTTCAGGACTGATGAGATCATCCAGTTATACATGACTAACTTGTAGAAGTAAGATCATCGATTGTGTGATTTGGATACTCACCCCTCTTCGAGTTCTAGATACCTAGTTGATTTCTCTCAAGTCACTTATAGACTTGAGGTTAGGCTTGTTGAGAGTTAGTGTAGGTCACAACCAATTATGGTTTGTGTAACCAGATGATTTGGTTTCTTAAGATACTTCTTATAAAGATCACTCCAAATGTACTCTTGACTTGATGATCTAGACCTATTTCATCATGTCAAGTGAAACATTGGTCACTTTGGTTTGTTTAAACTTTCGCGGCAAAATTTCCCGTACTTTTAGATGCATGCTTTGCAAATGCGCTGTCGGGGGGTTACCCCCGAGTAGGGTAAAGGCAAGTGGTAAAGGCGACTGTCAGAAGAGAGGTTTGGTCGAGTAGCCGCCTACCCGGTACTTGCTACCCGGTTGACTGCTACTCGGTCTCACCTCAAGATGACCAGAAGGAAGAATCATTCAAGTTCTCTCCATTCGAGTAGAAGAGTTGCCCCGAGTAAAATTGGCGGGAACCTACTCGGGCCAGAAAGTCAAAGGAGCCGTTCTGACATAGGATCCCGCGTATCCTGGGTCCGTACTTGGCACTATTCGAACTACTGTTCATCTGGGACCGGCCTGCCTGACAGTGACAGCATGGAAGCAGGCCGTCGCAGGATAAGGGGGGCCTACTCTGTGTTTGGCACAGTGATACCAGTCTGTCCCCTTGTTTTGCCCAACGACTTTCCAGATGCAGCCAAGATTAGGAACCAAAGCTGTCAGCGGGAACCCGGAAGAAGGACGGTGTCCACACTATGTCAACACTTCTCTAGGTTTGGACGTATCCGGCTGGGCACC
The DNA here is from genome assembly GCA_028641055.1 of Alopecurus myosuroides. NCBI lineage: Eukaryota > Viridiplantae > Streptophyta > Magnoliopsida > Poales > Poaceae > Alopecurus > Alopecurus myosuroides. The sequence goes on along the minus strand of CM054057.1, from coordinate 238,166,598 downwards.
AGGTATATAAGGTGCCCCGCCGCCTCCTGCGTGAGGCATCGCCACATCGCACGTTAGGATCGAACACTTGGTGACCTAATTCTTGACCTAGTTCATCACCTAGAGAGGAGAGTGGCTACTCGGTAGCAAGAACATTGTACTGTGGCTACTCGGTGAGACACCAGAATACACAAAGAAAGGCAGGAGTAGGGGTTTTACCTCCTCACGAGGGCCCTGAACCTGGGTAGATCGTGTTGTTTGCAGTGTTTACTTCGTACCTCACGCGGCTACTCGTCGCGTGATCCCTCCCCGAGCACCTCCAGCGTCCTTCGTCCCCACATCTTTAGCCATCCCATGGCATCTGCCGTGACACCACCACGACAGTTGGCGCCCACCGTGGGGCAACCAGCGGCGCTGGTTGGAGTTTCTGTTCGGACGGGATCTTCTTCAGCGGAGTGCGTGGTCTGTGGCCTTGTCCACAGATTCGGCTCCTTCGACTTCGTCACCGACAACGCCGGCGATTTCGGCGGCAGGGCCATGCCGGAGGGCGGCTCGGTGATCTCCTTCGGCTCTCACCTCGTCTACGTCGCCACCGTCGCCAACCGCGCGTACCCCGAGCTGGTGCATGACGCGGAGGATCCTCCCGCAGTGATCTCTGCTCGCGGAAGGCCCGCGTGCCGCTCTGCGAACTGCGCTGAGGTGATGGTGACGGGCTTGGCGGCAAACACTGGCGCAGCCGCTACTGGCGCCGCGGCCGTCGTCGAGGAGATTGATGCACCGGCTGCTGGTGGCAGGGTTCACCGGCCCTACGAGAAGGAGAGCAACTTGCCGCCTTCCACGTCTACGGTCATTCCTGCGTCGGCTACGCGACCTGGCATGCCAACTCCCACCGACATCGAGCTCCTGGCCATGAGGGAGCAGCTCGAGCGGCAACGCCTGGAGCTGCTTGCCAAGCAGGCGGAGTTGGATAAGGTGAGGTTGGAGTTGAGTCTAGATCAGCTCGAGTACAACAAGGCTCACGGCTTCACGCCAGTCGCTAGGAGGGCTAGCAGAGTAGGTGCCACTCAGCGCAATCTTGGTGCCGAGATGGCGACAGTTGTAGAGGCTCCTGCTCAATCCGCCACCGCAAACACCTCCACTAGGCCCAGATATAGCACACCCGCCAAGACACTTAGAGCTGCAGAGGCCGTAGCTGCCGAGTTGCCTCGCCTAGATGGCGATGCACGTGTTAGGCAGCAAGAAAGACTCAACGAGTTGGTGTTGGAGGCTGCTAGGCAGAATGAGGAGTTCCGGAAGGCCAACCCGGGTGCTGGGGCTTCGCAGGTGGTTCACTCGCACGCGGCTAGATCTAACGATCAGGCCTCGTCTCCGCATCCCAGCCGCGAGAAGAGCCGCAGCGGGCGTTCGGGCAGAGATAGGCAAATGCAGATGTATGACCCGGCTGCTGCCGCGAGACAGCTTGCTGTGCCGCAGCAGCCCGGCCAGGAACACAACGCTGCAAGAGCAGGCTCTCAAGCCCATCAAGCTCAAAGCCGAGCCCGAGATGAAGCGCGCCCAGGTCCTTCTCGGCGTCCCGCTGCTCCACCTACTCGGCAGAGGCAGCAGCCGCGCGCAGTGGCGCCAGTCGCCAACCCGGTGGAGCAACCTGCAGCTGTACAAGTGGACAAATATGATGATGGCTACTCGGCTATGGAGATGGCCGGCTATGATGTACATGATCGTGTTGGCGAGCGCATGCTGGCGCCTGGAGATGCGAGGCATCAGTTGGACCGGATCAGCTTGTCGGCGCGGCTGGAGAACACGGGCCCTCCTGGCCCCGAGTGCTTTGGCCCGCGCATCATGAACGAGCCGTCCGTGAAGAATTTCCAGCTCGCAAGGGGCACCAAGAGCTACAATGGCAGCACCAAGCCCGAAGATTGGCTCAATGACTATGTCACCGCGGTCCATATCGCGAACGGCAACAGAAGATGGGCTGTGCGCTATGTCCCGCAGATGCTAGAGGGTCCAGCCCGCACTTGGCTCAACAACTTGCCCAAGAACAGCATCAACTGCTGGCTGGACTTCTCGGATGCCTTCATCAGCAACTTCACCAGCATGTACAAGAGGCCGAATAGGCCACAGCAGCTATCCGCTTGCAGGCAGCGAGAAGACGAGACAGACCGCGAGTATCTTACTCGGTGGAGCACGTTGAGGAACACCTGTGAGGGTGTGAATGAAGCACAGGCCATCACTTGGTTTGCGTAGGGATGCAGGCATGGCAGTATGCTATGGCAGAGGTTGCAGAGGGAGATGCCAAACACTCTGGCGGAGACCATCAAGATTGCGGATCAGTACGCACTTGGTGATCCTACTCAGCCACTGATGGACTCCTCTGAGCCGAGAAGAAACTTCAGCAACAGCAAGCGCAGCGAGTTCCGCAACAAGCGCCGAGTAGATACTCGGTATGATCCTGAAGAGGTGAACGCAGTGACTGTTGGAGCTGGTGGCAGCCAGAGGCAGAAACCTGCTGGAGCCTACGGGCAGAACCAGAACCAGGGCCAAGGCAACAAGAAGCCATTTCGCACCTCTCAGTCGGGTAGCGGGAACTCCGAGCAGCCGAAGAAGTTTGTCTTTGATGACATGAAGGATGGTCCATGCAGTTTTCACACTCACCACCCCTCGAGGCCTGCTAACCACACTACTCGGCAGTGCGAGTGGTGGGATGTGATCAAGAGTGATGGCTTGCCTCCTCCTCCTCCTCTGCCAGCGGCCAATGCCAATGTGCAGCCTACTCGCGCACCCGCAGCCGGGCCGCCAGTGTACCCGAGAAGAGAGAATGTGAACCAAGTGGCTTTAGGAGCCAACCGCAACTTCAACAATGAGGGCTACCGCAACAACAACAACAACTACAACCGCAACAACAACAACAGAGGCAACAACAACAACTACCAGGGCAACAACAACAACGGCAACAATGGGGGCGGAGGCTCCAATCAGTACCAAGAGCACCATGAGAGTTACATGATCTTCACTTCTGAGCCAGTCGACAAGCAATCACAGCACAGGCGGGCCATGGAGGTCAATGCAGTGATTCCTGCTGTCCCTCACTACATGTATTGGTGTGACCAGGAGATCAGGTGGTCCCGAGTAGATCACCCCAAGGTGATGCCCAATCCGGGTAGCTATGCCTTGGTGCTGGATCCTACCTTCATGGGTCCCGAGAAGAATGTGAGGTTCAGCAAGGTGCTAATCGACAACGGCAGCAGCATCAACATCGTGTACAAAGACACACTCGAGAAGCTTGGCCTGGCCGAGAACATGATGATGCCTAGCAAGACCACCTTCCATGGTATTGTGCCCGGGATCTCGTGCAACCCGATTGGCCGAGTATGGATAGATGTGCTATTCGGCACCAGGGACAACTGTCGCACAGAGCGCCTGCAGTTCGAGGTGGTTGATCATCAGAGTCCTTACCATGCTCTACTCGGCAGGCCTTCTCTGAGCAAGTTCATGGCCTCTACCCATGTTGCATATCTGAAGATGAAGATCCCTGGTCCCAACGGCATCATTACTATCTCTGGTGATTACAAGAAGTCCATGGAGTGTGCCTCTGCTAGCTCCCAGTTGGCGGAGTCGATGGTGATTGCTGCCGAGAAGAAGAAGATGTATGAGGTGGTGGCTATGGCGCAATCCGCGCAAGCTGGCGCGCAAGGTGTGCCGAGTACCCAGCACGGCACTGCTTTTCAGGCGGCCAAGGAGACAAAGAAGGTCCAGGTCGACCCCGAGTTCCCCGGCCGCGTAGCCATCATTGGCTCCGGGTTGGCGGAGAAATAGGAAAGCGAGCTCATCCACTTCCTCCGTGAGAATCGGGATGTATTCGCCTGGTCCAATGAAGATCTACCAGGAGTCCCGAGGGAGTTGGTTGAGCACTCTTTACATGTGCGTCCTGACGCCAAGCCAGTGAAGCAGGCTATGTGCCGCTTCGGAGATGAGAGAAGGAAGGCCATCGGTGACCAGATCACCAAGTTACTGATAAGCAATTTCATCATGGAGGTGCTGCATCCGGATTGGCTAGCCAACCCGGTCATGGTCGAGAAGAAGAAGGAGGATCCCAAGGCTGCCACTGCATGGCGCATGTGTGTCGACTACACTGACTTGAACAAGGCATGCCCCAAGGATCCTTTCCCGCTACCTCGCATCGATCAGGTGATCGATTCCACTGCTGGTTGTGAACTGCTGTCTTTCATAGATGCCTACTCTAGTTTTCACCAGATTGCACTCAACCCTGCTGATCAAATAAAGACTGCTTTCATTACCCCGTACGGGGCTTATTGCTATCGTGTCATGTGTTTTGGCTTGAGGAATGCGGGTGCAACCTATCAGAGATGCATGCAGAAATGCTTGCACGACCAGCTCGGCAAGAATGTGCAGGTGTACGTAGATGACATTGTCATCAAAACGAATAAAACACATACTCTGCTTGCCGACCTGGAGGAGACCTTTGCTAACCTACGCAAGTACAAAATGAAACTGAATCCGAGTAAGTGCACCTTTGGTGTACCGGCTGGGAAGCTACTCGGTTTTCTAGTCTCTAGTCGGGGCATTGAAGCCAATCCTTCAAAGATAAAAGCTATTGAGAGCATGTCTTTGCCGAGATCACTGAAAGATGTACAGAAGTTCACAGGTTGCTTGGCATCTCTGAGCCGGTTTCTGGGCCGAATGGGCGAGAAGGCCCTGCCTCTGTACCAACTGATGAAGAAAAGTGACAAGTTTGTCTGGACTCCGCAAGCGGATGTGGCGTTCAACGAGCTGAAAGCAATGCTGGCTAGTGCTCCCATCTTGGCTAGTCCGCTACCCAAGGAGCCAATGCTGCTGTACATTGCCGCGACTAACCGAGTAGTCAGTGTGGTGATTGTGGTGGAACGAGAAGAAGAAGGCAAGAGTGTGCAGCGCCCAGTATATTATCTCAGTGAAGTGCTGTCCAGTTCCAAGCAAAACTACCCACACTACCAGAAGATGACCTACGGCGTGTACCTGGGCGCCAGGAAGCTAAAAGCATTATTTCCAAGAGCATCCCATCACGGTTGTGAGCTCAGCTCCCATCTCGGACATCATGGGTAACAAGGAGGCGAGTGGCAGAGTAGCCAAGTGGGTAATCGAGCTAGCCGCGTATGCACCCGCGTATACGAGAAGAGAAGCCATCAAGTCTCAGATTCTGGCAGAATTCCTGGTGGACTGGGCCGAGGTGCAGTATGAACCTCCTGCTCCAGTTTCCAATTACTGGAAGATGCACTTTGATGGCTCAAAGGTGAAGGAAGGCCTTGGTGCTGGCGTAGTGCTTACGTCACCTAAGCGAGATCAGCTCAAGTATGTGTTGCAGATTCACTTCAAGGCGTCCAACAATGTAGCAGAGTACGAGGCAGTGGTGCATGGTTTGCGAGTAGCAAAGGAGGTTGGCGTGCAGCGCATTATATGCTATGGTGATTCAGATCTGGTGGTGCAGCAAGTCTCGGGTACATGGGATGCTCTAGATGCCAACATGGCATCATATCGCTTCCTGGTGCAGTCTATGACTGGGTTCTTCGAAGGCTGTGAGTTCCAGCACATTCACCGAGCAGAGAACGAAGCAGCAGATGAGTTATCCAAGTTGGGGTCTTCTCGGCAATCCATCCCGGCGGGAATCGCCTTGGAACATTTGAGGAAGCCATCCATCAAGCCTTCTCCCAACTCGGAGTCCATATTTGTTCCTTCTCTGCCAAGTGAGGAATATGATCCCATGGAGATTGACTGGGAGAGTGCTATAGGAAACCCGGGGACTGCCGTCCTCTACTCGGGGACTGCCACTCCTTACCCAGGGACTGCCACTCCTTACCCAGGGACTGCCACTCCTTACCCGGGGACTGCCATTCCTTACCCGGGGACTGCCACTCCTTACTCGGGGACTGCTGTCCTTAACCCGGGGACTATCGCATTCATTGAGGAGGTTCTCGCCAATCGATCTGGGCTGCAAAGAAGTGCTCCCACTCCTAAAGAGCAACCAGAGGTACCCGTCCCAATGGAAGTGGACGAACCAGTGTTTCCCGCACGGGAGACACCGAGTTGGGCTATGCCCATATTATCCTTTCTAAGGGACGGTACTCTACCTGAAGATGAGGTGACTGCAAGGCAGATTCAGAGAAGATCCAAAGGCTACACTATAGTCCGAGATGTGCTGCACAAGAGAAGTGCCACTGGCGTGCTGCAACGTTGTGTGGATCCAGCAGAAGGAGAGGAGATCCTGGTAGAGATACACCAAGGAGAATGCGGGCACCATGCCTCTTCTCGGGCGCTAGTCCAGAAAGCTTTTCGGCATGGTTTCTACTAGCTCACAGCACTGCAGCAAGCCGAGGACATCGTGAGGAAATGCAATGGCTGCCAGATGTTCGCAAGTAAGATTCACATGCCTGCTTCCGAGCTGAAAACAATTCCTATCACCTGGCCATTTCCTGTTTGGTGTCTGGACATGGTCGGGCCTTTCCAGCCGGCTAGAGGCAACATGACTCACATCTTGGTCATGGTGGACAAGTTCACCAAGTGGATTGAAGTGAAACCTATTCGGAGGTGTGATGGGGCCACAGCTGTGAAATTCGTGAAGGATGTGATCCTGAGATATGGCTACCCGCACAGTATCATCACCGACAACGGCACAAACTTTGCTGAGGGAGCAATGGTGCGGTTCTGCAGAGATAAGCATATCCGACTAGACGTTGCGTCAGTCGCGCACCCTGCTTCCAATGGGCAAGTTGAAAGAGCAAATGGCATGGTACTGGCAGGCATAAAGCCAAGGCTGATGGAGCCACTGCTGAAAACACCTGGGTGTTGGTTAGACGAGTTGCCAGCGGTGTTGTGGAGTCTAAGGACTACCCCTAACCGGTCAACCGGCTACACGCCATTCTTCTTGGTATACGGGGCTGAGGCCGTGTTGCCAATAGACCTAGAGCATGACTCCCCCCGAGTAACCCTCTACACAGAGGTGGAGGCGAGAGAAGCTCGAGAAGACGACGTTGGCCTGCTTGAAGAAGCAAGAGAGCTGACTCTGTCACGTTCGGCTATCTACCAGCAAAACCTGCGGCGTTATCATAGCCGAAAGGTGAACCCAAGGGTTTTCCGAGAAGGAGACATGGTCCTTAGGCTTGTGCAGCGCACAGCCGGGATGCACAAGTTGTCTCCTCCATGGGAAGGGCCTTTCATTGTGAGCAAAGCGCTGCACAACGATGCTTACTATCTTGTAGATGTGCGCCCACCACAGGCGAACAGGGCAGATAAATCCGGAGAGGAAACCAAGCGCCCTTGGAATGTAGCTCTACTCCGTCGTTTTCATTCGTGAGCAAAGATGTGTATGTACCCTCTTATCCGAGTTGAAATTCTACTCTGCAATCTGAAATTGATCTCAGGGACTGCCCTCGTCCAAAATTGCTCTAAGTGTTTTTACTCGGCTTAACCTTTTGCCTATTCGGTTGCTCTACTTCAAAATTCAAAGGTACATTGAGTACTGTGTTTAAACCTACATGCCAACTCTTCGACTTTGCTGCTGTCCGAAACCCGGCTTCATGGCAAGCAAGAGAACAAGCAAAAGGTCCATGAGCACAAGAAAGATTACTAAGGAAAAGAAGAGTGCAGGAACCGAGTAGGGTGTTCTTATTACTGTTCTGTGAATTGTCTTTCCGGCTAAGTGGTGGGCTGCGTTACTATGTTTGTTTCTAAGCGGCTAAGTATTTGCAGCTCTACTCTTTAACTCTTGTGACTCGAATACCAAAAAAGCAACAAGTTGCGGGTAGAGCTGAGACGAAAAGGGAGAGTGAATAAGAAATGCAACTCGGGGACTCGCATGATAACGCAACTCGGCATCCAGCCCAGGTTGAACAAATTGATTAAGTTGGAAATAACAAAAGTGGGAATAAAATTGAGTAGCAACGGAATAAAATAGCCTGGTACATCTGCTCCCGGCATCCCGGGGATCTGATAAGTGTTTGAGTAAGAAATTTGCAGGATGAAATCAAATTCAGGTTGATGGGGCGTTCTCGGTGCTCGCCTTGGTTCCTTCGCTTTCCTCGGTGGCCTTGGTGGCGTCCGCCTCTGCGCTGGCATCAGCAGTCCTCGCTTGCTCGGCGTCAGGCTCGGTGGCGAGCTGCTCAGAAGTAGCAGTGGCCACCGAGATGGGCGTTGTCGCGGAAGCAGAGCCGGTCTCGGGGGTGTGGGGGCGCACCGTGTCGTCGAGGGCGGCTCCTGAGGAGGTGCCGAACTCGAGGGCAGCTGTGTCGATCTCCTCGGCCTCTTCATCGCTACTCGCGATGACCGCGGCCTTCCCCTTGCCCTGGGGAGAATCGAAGAAGCCCAGCTCGGGATTTGTTTCTTCGTCCTCCTCCTCGTCCTCCTCCATCTCGGTGTCGGGTTCAGGGAGGCCATCGATGAAGGTTGCCGTATCCGCGCACTCCGCAACCTCATACGCAATCAGTTTGCGCGTGGTCACGCAGCTGGGATCCATCTCCCACTTGGAATTGGCGCGCTTCCCGCGGATGACCTGCATGTTCAGATTCTCGTACCAGGAGGCGACGCAGAGCAGCATCAGATCAGCGCCTGCCCGAGCTCCCGAGGCGCGCCACTTCTTCAACTCGGCCTTCACATTGCGCAGCTTCAGAGCAAGGCCACCGATGGTTGTCGGCGCGGGATCTTCAGGCCAGAAAAGCTTATGGAGCTCGAAGCCGACGCGCACCAGGTCGGTGCCCATGCCGGCCAGGCGTTCGAAGTGCCCTCGCATCACCAGCAGGCTATCCTCGATCTCGGCTCTGGTGTCCGCGGCCTCGCCCTTCTCAATGCGAGCTGCTCGGGCCTTGGCCAAAGCTGGCGCGCAAGCGGACACGAGATCAGGGAAGATTTCTGCACAAAAGCAAGTGAGAAATTCAGTCACAGGATCCGAGAAGAGGCAGAACCGAGAAGAAGAGATGCAGAAAGGAGGAAACTTACTGTGAAGCTCGTGGCGCAGCTGCTGCAACTGGATTTTCCATTCCTCTTCATTGGAAACGTGCTTCTCCTCAAGCAAGCGCAGGCCATCCAGCTGAGTAAAGAGCCCAGCATTGCCTTCTTTCAGCACTTCGCACTCCTGCTCGAGGGCTTTGATCTTGGCATTGAAAGTTGTCTCAGCCTTGGCCTTCTCGGCGATAACTCTGTCCCTCTCGGCGCCAAGGTCGAGAGCATCCTGGAGGGCCTTCTGCAGCTGGAGTTGCAGCTGCTCCATCTCTGTTGTGTGCTCCTTAACCAGCTCAACGGCCTGGCTAGACAACTGCTGCTGAACCTCAGCAGGTTTAAGGCAATCCTGATGCTCGACAACAAACTTCTTATGATCTTCTGAAAAGAGCAAAGCACGGTTAGCAGAGAAGCAAAGGAAACAGACACAAGGGCAAACCGAGTAGACGGAGGTTTACCTTCAAGCTTCTTGATGGTGGTCTCGGCATTCGCAACAAAGGCACGGCAGTTCGAATGCTCGTCAACCAGGGCCTTCAGTTTCCCTGCAGAGTAGAAATGGTTAACGCAAAAAGCAATAGCGGGCGTAAACAAAAAACGCAAGAACCGCATAAGCGAGAAGCGCACCTTCCACCTCGGACAGCCTCATGGTACTGTTCATAACTTCCTTGTCGGCTTCCTCGGCGCTCACCTTCTCCTTCTCAAGGGCGGCAATACGCCTCTTGGCAATGGCGTGGTTCCAGAGAAGTTGGCGGTGCAAGTTGGTCCGCTTCAGTACACTATTCTGAGAAGCAAAAGAAACAAGTGTCAGGCAAAGTATTTGAGATTCCACCCGAGAAGGCGGCTACTCGGAAGAGTGTCCGCCTACTCGGCCAGAATCTCGGGGACTGGGTGATGGACAAGGATAAGAGGAAGAGAAGAAAAGAAGTAGAGATGCAACTCGGAAAAGATAAGTTTAGGCTTACCGCGTAAGACTGCTCGAGATCTTCTGCGTTCTTGCGGTGCACGAACATCTTGGCAGCCAGAGTAGCAGAAGTGGTCGAGACGGTCATGGGTTTGCAACCCAAGTCCACCTTGTTCCAGTCCTGGCGCATGTGGTCGATGTCGCCCAAATCGATGCCATTCCAGTTGGGGTTGCCGAGAATCTTACTATCCCATTTGGCGTCAATGAAGCCAATGAGGTCGAGTACCTGCTCAAGGCTCTGGGATGATATCGCCTGGTCTTGAGCTCCCCGAGAAGCAATGGAGGCGGATCTGTCCTGGTTTGGGGCCGGGAGCCCGGAGTCCACCGCCAAGGCTTTCCTTCCTCTTGTGAGAGCAATCTTCCGGTCCTCGACGGAAAGGCCAATCTGGCGCTGTTGGCTGACCTTCACCATATAATCCGGGTAGAGGGGCTGATCAGCTACGGTAGCGGCGGCAGGAACCGCACTAGGATTGTGGATAACCAGCTGCCTGGACTGGCCAGCTGGTGTCGGCGGCGGCTTGTCGCCAGCTTTCTTCTTTGCCTTCTCTTTCTGAGCAGTTGGCTTCTCGATCTTCTGCGTCTCGGTTTCCCTCTTCTCGGTTTTCCCTTCCTCGGCTGCCCTCTTCTCGACTGCCTCCTTCAAAGCATCTAGGGCTTGTTTCCTGGTTACTCGCCCGGCAGGAGGGCTGGCTGCGTCCTTGGTTTGTGGCACCAAGGAGGAGTCTGGCGGTGCAGAGCCTTGATCAATGGGTGGCACCACGGACCCACCACTTTGTGCAGCATCTGGTTGCGCGCTACTCTGTGCAGCGCCTGGTTGCGCACTGCTCAGGGGATACTCCTCAGTCATGGCTGTATCTTCTACCCGCTGCTCGGCAGCGGGATCCTCTTGTCCGGCAGCGTCTGTGGCTGGCTGCTCAGGTTCGGCTTCTTGCCGCTCGACGGCGGCGTCATCATCGTGCATCTCCTGATCACGGTCTCGGTTCTCCTCGGCGGTGCTAGCCGGAGGAGAAGGGGGCCTGTCCTGGTGTGCGGCGTCATGCGCCTCTGGATCGGCGCGGGACTGTTGCTCAGGCCCTGCTCGCGTGTTGGCGGTGTCGGCCCCATCGCCCTCGAGGTCGACAACATTGTCGACGTCGATGGCAGCTTGTTTCTTGGCCTGCTCAGGCGCGAGAGCAGCATCCGCGTTCAAAGGGGCTCTGAAAAGGAAATTGGAATCAAAGATAAGAAAAGGGCGGAGGAAAACAAGAGAAAACAGTGAAGGAAAAGGATTGGGAGTCAACCGAGAAGAACAAAGCGAACTGAAACATGCAACCGAGAAGAAACTTACGCGGTGGTAGAGGAAATTGTTCGCCTCGTTCTCTTCACGACCGCTTTCTTAGTCGTCTTCTCGGTCATCTTCTTCTTCTTGGCGGGGGGCTCTAGGGCGCCGCTGCCGGTCCGTTTGCGAGTAGCTGGTGCAGCAACAGAAAGAGGATTGACCTCAAGGGCTTTCTCCTCCTCGTCCTCGTCATCATCCTCAGCATTTGCAGCATCTGTGAAATAGGGAGGAAGGAAAACACTTCAGAAACAGCAGGCAAAGGGCTTGTGCTTTTCGCAGAGGGAGAGCGCGAATTCAGTTACCTTCGAACTCGTCATCAGACCAGTCGCGAAGAGATGTTTCGGCAGGCTGCTTCTCTGTCGTAGGGGAGTGAGGAAGGCTGATCTGGACTGCAGTCTCAAAAGAGGCCTTGTCGTCCTCCTCTCGGTCAGCAAACCAATTGCCTTCAAAGCGCTCACAGCTCTCCATAAGCTGGCGATTGAGGACCTGAAGAGCGGAGAAGTGTCACAAGTTAGTCGAGTAGCAGGAAGGTATCCTACTCGGATAGGCGTGCAAACACAAAGCACACTAAGCCTAAGCAATTTTACCGAATGTTCTACTCGGATAGGCGTGCAAACACAAAGCACACTAAGCCTAAGCAATTTTACCGAATGTTCTACTCGGATAGGCGTGCAAACACAAAGCACACTAAGCCTAAGCAATTTTACCGAATGTTCTACTCGGAAAGGCGTGCGGGCATCAAGCTTATTAAACCTAAGAATTATTTCCAAGTAGGTTACCCGACAAGGCGTGCAGGCACAAAGCACACTAAGCCTATACAATTCTACTAAGTACTCTACTCGGTGCAGAATGCAATTGCTAGTTGCAGCCAAGAGAGAAGATTTTCTAATCGGATGGCAAATATCGAAAGCAGAATAAGGAGAACGTACCCGGGGAATCGGTTTCGTGCGGCTGAATGGGATGAACCCATACTGCCAGTGGTCACCGAGGCTTGTTGTCAGGATGGCCCGGGCGTGCACGGGAACATCCGCGTTGTCGAGCTCGATGGTGGTCGTTCTCGTGCAGTCGCGGGGGCCTCCCATATAGCACATCAGATGGCTGCGCTCCTGCAGAGGCAGCACGCGGTTCTTGATCCAGCAAGCCACAGGATCATCGCTCTTGAGGCCCTCGTTGATTAGAACACCGAGCCGCTCATCTATCTCCACCGAGTTGAGGTCATTGGAGGGCTTCGCCTTCCAATTCTTCCCGGATGGAGCACGATTACTCCAAGCGGGTAGATTGATTCTGTCAGTTACCTGGCCTCCTTCCGTGGCGGGGATGTTCTTGACGTAGATGAAGGTCTTCTGCCACATCCGGATGGATTCCAAACCCTTGATGCGAGGGTGATTGGTCCCCGACCGCTGCACCATCATGGCGCAGCCAGTATCGGTTGCGCGGCTGCTGGCGGCCGCGCCATCCTTCTTCCCGGTGGTTTGCTGGCGGAGATGGAAATACTTCAACCAGGAATCCGTCGTGGGATGGATACCGAGAAAGGCCTCGCATACCACGGCGTGGTAGGCGAGGAAGACGACGGCATTTGGTGGCAAGTGGTGCATCTGGAGACCAAAGTGGTCCAGGAAGCGGCGGAGAAAGTCGGAGGCCGGTAGGCCGAATCCGCGCTCGAAGTGGGACAGGAAGACAACATGCTCGCCCTCCCGCGGGGTTGGCACGATCTCGCCCTCAGACGGCCGGCACTGAACACCAGGAGGAACCCTCCGGGTGTTCACGAGCCAGGCGCAGTCCTCAGCGGTGACGTGCGAACCAGCCCAGCCGGCACGAGCAGCCATGGCAAGGGATGAGCGAATGGTGGAGAGTTGGAAAGATTGGGTGGAGGAAACGATTCCGCAGCGGCGCAAGGAGTTGCGCGGCGGCGGAGAGCGCAGCGGCGAAGAAGAAACAGGGCAGAGAAAAGGGAAAGTACGGAGGAGGAAGAAGGGGAAGTTACCGGTGGGGGTATTTATACCCTCGCCTCAGGCTACCGTTACCATCGGGGTAGTGGGATCGATCGTGGCCATGATTCCTGTGTGGTGGGGCCTGTGGCCGGATAGAAACGCACGCAAGCGCGGAACGCGCGCGTAACGGCCACAGTTGATCCCACGACCAGATCGTGGGATATTACTGCGCTTGATGGGACATGACGAGCCTGTGGGCCCGCTCCGTGAAAACTGGGCGCATGGCACGTCGTGTCCTGGGCAACGAGACGTCGGGGTCGCGGATGTTTGGCACGTGTCCAGTTGCGACACGGAAGGCTGGATTGTGCTCTGCGCTGCAGAGGCACAAGAGGAGAAATTCTCTAAGTCTTTTTACTCGGTTACAGAGTAGAAAGCAGGTGCTATTCGGAAGACAGGAAACTCAAGGTACTTTCTGGAGTACTACTCGGAGGTCTTTTACTCGGCATCTTGAGGTTCAAGGGCTATGTTGCAAAGATTGGTTTTAAGCTGGCAGAGCCTAGTGAACGAGTTCGCAAGACTCAACCAGCTTCGGGGACTGCTGTCGGGGGGTTACCCCCGAGTAGGGTAAAGGCAAGTGGTAAAGGCGACTGTCAGAAGAGAGGTTTGGTCGAGTAGCCGCCTACCCGGTACTTGCTACCCGGTTGACTGCTACTCGGTCTCACCTCAAGATGACCAGAAGGAAGAATCATTCAAGTTCTCTCCATTCGAGTAGAAGAGTTGGCCCGAGTAAAATTGGCGGGAACCTACTCGGGCCAGAAAGTCAAAGGAGCTGTTCTGACACAGGATCCCGCGTATCCTGGGTCCGTACTTGGTACTATTCGAACTACTGTTCATCTGGGACCGGCCTGCCTGACAGTGACAGCATGGAAGCAGGCCGTCGCAGGATAAGGGGGCCCTACTCTGTGTTTGGCACAGTGATACCAGTCTGTCCCCTTGTTTTACCCAACGACTTTCCAGATGCAGCCAAGATTAGGAACCAAAGCTGTCAGCGGGAACCCGGAAGAAGGACGGTGTGCACACTATGTCGACACTTGTCTAGGTTTGGACGTATCCGGCTGGGCACCAGGTATATAAGGTGCCCCGCCGCCTCCTGCGTGAGGCATCGCCACATCGCACGTTAGGATCGAACACTTGGTGACCTAATTCTTGACCTAGTTCATCACCTAGAGAGGAGAGTGGCTACTCGGTAGCAAGAACATTGTACTGTGGCTACTCGGTGAGACACCAGAATACACAAAGAAAGGCAGGAGTAGGGGTTTTACCTCCTCACGAGGGCCCTGAACCTGGGTAGATCGTGTTGTTTGCAGTGTTTACTTCGTACCTCACGCGGCTACTCGTCGCGTGATCCCTCCCCGAGCACCTCCAGCGTCCTTCTTCCCCACATCTTTAGCCATCCCATGGCATCTGCCGTGACACCACCACGACATGCACATATTAAATTTAGATCCTTATAACTTCCCAAACACTGGGATGTTACACTTCCCAAATCTCGGGACGAGATTTCTTTTAAGGGTGGTAGTCTGCAACATCCCTGGTTTTTGGAGAAATCCAAAAATCACAAAAAAAAAACCGAAACTTTTTATTTTCTGCTAATGCAAGTCACCAAGAATAAATAAAACACAACACAAAAGAAATAAAATGTCTATTCCAATGTTATTGGAATTAAGATTTCAAATACGCTTCTGTTTTCTAAAATGACTTATCAATATTTTAAAGGTTTGGTAAGAAAACATTGTTTATATGTTTCAAAATTTAATATTATAACATGTAGTACTTTTCAAAATTTTATTAAAGCGAAAAAAGGATTTATTAAACCCTATTTTTAATTAGTCTGTTTTTAAATTTAAACCCTTTTGAAAATATAAAATTTTATTTGTGTTGGAAACAACCCAAGATGGCTTTCATTTGAAAGGCTTTATTTTTACAAAACCATAGAACTTAGTTTGAGGTAATTTGGAATAATAAATCAAAATTTATGGTTAATGTAATAAAACTGGAAAATAAAAAGTAAAGGGATCCCAAAAGTAAAAAGAAGGAAGAACAAAAATAAAGTAGAAATGCGCCCAGCCAGCCACACGGGCCCAACCCATTTCTCTCCCTCACCAATCTCTCGCTCTCTTGCAAACAAGGCGCATCAGCCCATGAGAAGCCCAGCCCGTGCAGCCCTTCGTCCTCTCAATGACCAAGGGAAAACCACAGTGACATCATCGATGGCGTCAGCCTTCCTTCTTCCTCTAGATCAAGAAAAGGGAGACCAAAATGGGTACGATTTCTTCCCAAATTTCTTCGCGTTCAAGGCACCAAATTGATCCCCGAGGCCCTCTATATAAAGTCCCTATCCTCCTCCGTGATTCCCCTCTTTCTCCTCTTCCGATTACGCTGCCAGGCTATCACAATTACTCACCGGACCTCATATGTGTCGACTCTGTCTTCCTCCTGTTCTGGTGAGTGTAGACTACACCGAGCCCAGCCGTCGGTACACTTATCTTCCCCGCAGCCTGGCGCACCCTCCTGAACCCTCGTTTGAATTTCTCCAGCAGAGATCGATCGCGTCGTCCAAAGTAGAAGATCGTCGGCATCCACTCGCCTCCGTCTGCGCCTTGCTGCTATCCGAGGAAGCGCGAGACTGCACCGTCACCACCATCCTCTTCTTCAGGTCGCGCTCTTCGTCGTGGACACCTCCTCTGGGCTCGTGGAGCGTTAGAACTTCTACCGGTAGTTTTCCGAGCGCCAGAGCATCGATGTGCCACCATCTCCGGTGAGAACCTGATCGGTGAGCTCCTCCTTCTCTCCGCACCGTCGGATCGCATCAAACGATCACAAATAGATCACAAAAGGTACAACACTAGCACCGTTAGATCTGGATCTAACGATCCAGATCCATCTCACTTATTCCACGTCACCTAGCCTAGTCAACGCCGCGTCAGGGCCACGCCGGATCTGTGTCACCACGCTGGGCCAATCGGAAGCAGCCACGTATCCCTATTTTTTTCTCCCGGATAGAGAATTAATTGACAATTTTGCAGAAACAACCCTAGATCTTAGATGATTCATAACTTTTAAGCCATAGATTTAAATTAAGAAAATTTGGACAATTTAAAATCAGCACAACATGTAGAATCTGTTTGCATTGTACAATTCTAAATTTGAAAAACTTAAATTGGTTCAAATTTAAATATGCTTGTCTGATGACTTTTGGCATAGCTCAAATTCTACAAATCTAAAAATTGAAAATAAAATATCCCTAGAAACCTTACGGTGTATGCTTTCATATGCTCTGTCCCAAAATAATTTTTGAACCAATTAAAATTTAATTTAGAATTGTTTGGCCTTTTTTAGTGTTTTTGACTTAGTTTAATTTCTGCAAATATTTTCAATATGTTTTCTTTAGCAATTTTGCTCTAAGTACTAAACTTAGACTAGAGAGACCAAAACCTAAGCTATTGGGCACTATGAGAAACAATCCTAAGTAAATTGTTTTAGTTGGCCCTCCTAGTTGAAAAACCACTAAGTCTGGATTTGTGAAGATCATAAAGTGAAGAAAGATGTCCCCTTTGTCATCCTTGGAGTCAAATTGAAGGAATCACGTGAAGACCAATGAGAGACTTAGAAAAGGAGGCACAAGAAGAAGTTAAGAAGAACTTCAAGAAGACCAACCCCTTTCTTTCTGAGTCTTTCTTCCCTTTCTTTTCTATTCCCTTAGACCTTAGTGTTATGGCTAAGTTAGATCAGGACCAACCTTAGTTTGTACCAATTCCATCAAGTTTTCAAATTCCAATGAAGTCACCACACCAAGGAGGAAGCTACAAAGGAGCCTTCAGATTTTCCAAGACCAATCATGTGAAGACTTAATATTTGTTTTCCAATACGTAGAATTTGTTTTTAAGATGATTAGTGTGTTTTTCCCAAGACTTAGAATTTGTTTTCCAACTGATATGAGAGTTTTGACCAAGAATTCAACAAGGAGATTTTCATCAAGAGGAACAACTTCAACAAGAAGACAACTTCAACTCAAGAAGAATACTTGATGACCCACAAGTATAGGGGACCGCAACAGTCTTCGAGGGAAGTAAAACCCAAATTTATTGATTCGACACAAGGGGAGCCAAAGAATATTTGTGAGCCTTAACAAGTGAGTTGTCAATTCACCTGCACCTGAAACTACTTTTGTTCGCAGTGGTTTATCAGTAGTAACAGTTTTATAGTAGCAGCAGTAGTGAAATAACAGCAGAAGTGGAATGAAAACAGCAGCAGTAGTAGTGTTTGAAGTAAACAGCGGATTTAATACTGTAGGCATAGGGATGGATGAACGGGCGTTGCATGGATAAGAAAGTTCAAATAATGATCTGTAACATCCCTGAATTTTGGAAAACTCAAAAATCACAAAAAATTGAAACTTTTTGTTTTCATGTTATGCAAGTCACCAAGAACCAAATAAAGTACAAAAACAAAAGGAAACAATACATATTTCGATGAAATTGAGTTTACCAATCCAATTATGCCTTGTTCCTTAAACCCTAAAACCTTATTCAAAAAAAGATAAGTTTCTTTATATAAAAGGAATATCTTTTGTTAACAAACCTTTATCTAAATGTTTACAACTCCAATATTAATCTGAAGATATTTTATGGCATCAAAAATCAAAGTTTTGTAACCCTTAATAAAGTTCTAGGCCTTAAAAGTATTTGATGAGAATAAAATGTTTTAATAATAACTTTTAGTTGTTATTCCAAGTTTTAAACATGAATGGGTGAAAATGAAATGCATTGCTTTGAAAATAACATAACAAAAGGTTTTGAAAACAATATTATGACTTGTGGTTTTATTCTAAATTTTATTGATCAACAATAATAATTAATTGATATAAACTAATAAAATAGCATTAAGTTACTATTAATAAATCCTTCATATCCTAAAATTATTAATTATGAAAATGGTTTGAAAATGACTTCCAAAAATATTATTTGAAATTCTTAATATCTCTAAAAATTTATTTAATCAAAAACCCCATTTTACTATTTTCTATTTTAAAATGGCAGTAAGTACTATTAGTGAATTAATTATATTTTCAAAACATAAAAGAGATGAAAACTCTTTGAAATGGTTTTGGAAAATAGTATTTGATCTTTATAAAGTCACTGAAATTATATTTGACTAATAATTGTATTTTATAATTTTCTAAATTAAAAATCACATTAAGCTCTATTAAGGAATTATTTCAATTTTCAAAATTCAAAAATAAAAATATTTTGAAAGTTTACAAAAATGGTACTGTTAGAAAGTATTTGAAATAATATGATTTTAGAAATTTGTTTCATGTTAATTGGATTTATAAAACAGAAGATATAATTAAAACAATTAAACAGGAATAAAAGAAAAATATTGATGACGTCATCAGTGACGTCACCATCTTCCTCCTCCGGATGGAAACACGCCGGTCACGGCCGTGAATTTCGCCGCTCGATTTCGAGCCATTAAGGCCGTGGATTCTTTCCCTTCGTGGCCCTATAAAACGACCCCGGGCCCCTCTCCAAAACCCCTCTCCCATCTCCCCGCGTCACGCCTCCACGAGGAAGAAATCGCTCGCCGGAGACCTCTCTGTCCGCCGTCGTTTTCTCCCGTTCCCGGCGAATTGTGTGTGTCCCTTCCACCCCTCCTTGTCCCATTCGAATCCTTTAGCCAGTGCGCACCTCGGTGACCCTTCCCCGATCTTTTTCAATGCAGGAAACCTCGCCGCCGTGCACATCCGTGGCCACCGGAGTCCCCGCCACCTCCATCTGCATCGCGCCGTCGCTACAGGCATCTCCGAGGATCCCCGAGTCCACCATCGAGTTCCTCGTGCCGCGCTGCCCCTCCTTGAAACCTCCCCGAGCCCGGAGCACTTCGGAAACGCCGCCACCATCAACGACCGCAACTCCGGCCGCCGCCTCGACATTTCCCGGCGAGATTCCGCCGCCTAGTGAGTCCCTTTGAACCTCTGCCGTTAGATCTGGATCCTAAGGCCCCTGTTATATCACTTACTGAATCGTATCATCCAATACTAGTGCGCCACGTGTGCGCCAGTCAGCTGCGCCCGATTTCGTTATTTGTCGCCCACGCAGCATGTAACCGGCCCAAGCCCACTCCCTGTCTGCTGCACCTCGCGACAGATAACCATCTGAGCCCAGCCCGTCTCTAATATTTAATTCCGAATAAAAATAGAAAAATATTTTTATAGATTAGTCCCTGCATCTTAGATCTATCATATCTTTTGATCTTGAGGCCAAATTTAGCAATCTTGGACTTTTTGAAAAGCCCTTGACATTTAGAAACTTTTGGCACTGTCCAAATTCAAATTTGACAAACTTAAATTTGTTCAAATTCAAATATGCTTGTTTGATGAAATTTGGCATAATTCAAATTCTACAAATCCAAAAATTGCAAATAAAATATATTTGGAAACCTTAGAATGTGTACTTTCATATCCTCTGTCCCAAAATAATATTTGAACAAATTAAAATTGAATTTAGAATTAATTGTAATATTTGAGTAATTTTGACATAAATTTAATTCTGTAAATAATTTCAATATAGTTCCTTTTGCAAAATTTCTCCCTTTGATAACCTTGAACCAGAAACAACCTTGGCCAACCATTTTGGACACCCTTGGACCATGACCATGTGTGTTTAACCAAAAACCCAACATAGTGTTCCACCCATATTATTATGTCTTAGATTTTGTTGCCATCCTTGTTACCTTTGTTATTTTGGCTATATTGGAGACAAGAACAAGTCCCTAATATATGTAAAGCATATAAAATACCAAGTAGTTAACCTTAAACACTAGTATCTAGTTTTCTATCTATTTCTACACTTCCCCATGCTTGCTTCAAGATTTCACCAAGTTGGGATTTGTGAGAACCATGAAGTGCAATGGAGGACTTAACCATCTAGAGATTTTCAACATGAAGATAGAAGACCAATGAAAAACTTAGCAAATAGAACAAACTTTAGAAGCATCTCCAAGAAGTGGAAGCACTTAGAAGACTAAACCCCTTTCTCTCTACGTCTTTTTCCTTCCCTTTCCTATTCTTCTGCTTTCAATATGGTGGCAACATGAAGAGCTACAAGGAAGATCAATGAAGAAGTTTTGAAGAGAAGACTTAGACTCCACAGCAACTAGAAGCAACTCAAGAAGTACAAGTGTGAAGAAATTCATAAGAAGACATCTCCCTCTCTCTTTCTATCCTTCTTCTTAAATTTTCTTTCAAATTAACTTAGTGGTATTTGTGACCATCCCATACACAAACCAAGTAGTGAAGTGAAGATCATGAAGATTTATCAAGTACAAGAGAAGCTTCACAACAAGGAGGAAACTACAATAGAAGCATGAAGATGAACTTCAAGAAGACAAGCATGTGAAGACTAGAAGCAATCCATATAAGTTGAAGAATAACAAGTTGTTTTTGTCCAACCATTGACCCAAATGGAAAAACCCAAGACTTAGTAATATTTTCCCTTTGATGATGAAGTTAGTAGACCTACCCTAACCACAATGGAAAATACTAACATAGTCACTTAAATATTTTTGAAGGTGAATATGACCAAGTGTTTGCATGTATTACTTTAGTTGAAGAAGTAATATGTTTATTCTTAGTGAACTCTTGGAACTTCCTCGACAAGTATGGTTAAATAGATTTTGATCACTACAAACTCAACCTAGTCCATCCCAAGTAAACCCTTGGAATTTCCTTAACAAGTATTAAACTCAAACCTAGACCTTGTCCTAACCAACTTGGTTAAGCCCCTTTTGATATGTTAGTTGCTATGTATGTTTTCTACACTTGTATGTTTGTTTGTTAGAATGCTTGTTTATTTGGTTTTGTGTTTTCAATGAATAGATTATACGGAGAGCAACGATCTTTTGTGAAGAGAGTGTGATATCTTCACCCACTTCAACAAGGCAAGTAACACATCATCAACTACCCATTATTTTCTATATGCATTAGTTGATTTTGAGTAGTATGCATGATAGGAAATTTTAATAAGTTATATTATGCTATGCTATATCCTAGTAGTGTGTAGCCATCCTTATACCTTGTTATTTTGATGCCTTGGTACTTTTAGATGCTTTGCCATGCTACAAAATTTGTTTTACTAGATGTTGAGGAAAAACTCTAAGTATAACCAATGAATGAACCACCTGGGTGGAAGTGGTAAGACTGGTTTATGTTGAGTGTTGCCTCAGGGCCCTTGTCTAAGGGTTATTCCACTTGAGGTTGTCACTTGAGGATGGCCACCCAGGAACAAAGAGATTACTATGTCCCTCTAAATCTAGTAGCTTCCCGTGCAGCCTTTAGTCATATGGGCTCTGTCTTGATCAATTAAGTTGAATGAACTCACTAGGCTTAACAGTAGATGTAGCATAATTATAGGTGGCACGGGTAAGCCAAACGGCGGTGGAATTTCTTCTGAAAGATCTCGTCTCAATCTTCTCCTTTCCTTAATGCACTCAGGGTGTATAGGATGTTTGGGCTGATGTGAGTCTGAAGGTGAAAGTGCACAAACTCTGCAGAGTCAACAAACTAAGATCTTAGCCGTGTCCCCGGTTATGGACAACTATGAGCAGCTGGACAAGGATTGACGGAAGAATCTCATCATCAATTTCAATAAGTAAAATTTTGACCAAGTGAACAGTATTGTGGTGCTTGGATCTTAATCCAATGTTGCCACCCTTTTGAAAAGAAAAGTTGGTTTTACAAAAGTGATAGGAGAAAACTGGCTTTATGCAAAACTTAGCCAAAACTCCACTCAGCCAAATAAGCATGTAGTATTAGTCTTGCCATTTATATCCACCATAGTGTTACTTGCCAATACATTAAATTGTATTGACTCCCTTGTGGCTGCATATTCCATATTGCAGATATTTCTGAAGACGAGTGAGGATTTCGTTTAGGATCTCGAGACTATCGCCAACATGTTTTGCCTGTGGCACATGAAGAAGATGGGCTCAATGTTGTACTATGTTTTCCGCTGTAATTCTTTGTTTTCATCTAGTCTTCTAAGACTATGCAAGTTGTAATCCTATTTTGTAAAGACTGGATCATGCGATGTAATAGAATTTGATGCATTTGCATGATATTTCATTTTGTACTGTGGTGCTAGCAATTGATCCAGGGACTAGCACAATAACACAGGTATTCCATCTTTATTAAAAGTTGGGATGCTACAAAATGGTATCAGAGCATTGTGTTGCCTGTAGGATTCGAGACCCTAAGTTTGGATTAGAATAGGAAAAGCCATAGGAATAAAATATATATACTTTTAAACAACTCCACAAAGAAATCTTTTATATCTTCATTTCTCCTCGTACTCCTTTCCATGATACATTTCTAATGTCTGCTCTTATCTGTAGATGACCAACATCATTGAATCACTCAAGAAAGGACCAATGATGACCATGACCCTAGATTGTGACACTGATTTTCCAAGAGCATTGAAGGATCTCATGTTAATCATGTCCGGGCATTGCATATAAATAAGATAAAGCATCCAAGAACTAAGTAACCATAGGCATGTGTTCCGTAAATAGTCGTACTTGCTCGTGATGAGAACTTGCACACCATCTTTTGTTCTACCAGCCCGTTTTCAGCGGGGCCTCAAGGGAACTACTGGTAATTAAGGTGCTCCATTTAATAAAGCACCAGAGCAAAGCATTAACACTCCGTGAACACATGTGATCCTCACATCGTAGCCATCCCCTCCGGTTGTCCCAATTTCTGTCACTTTGGGGCCTCGGGTTCCGTACAACGATATGTGTAAACAACTTGCAGGTATGATCAAGAAACAATAATTATCATCGGGATTCAATAACAAGTTCAGATATGAGATCAAGGCACTCAGCCCCAAAGTGGCTAACATTAAGCATAACAAGTTGCAACAATGTCAATAGCACTAATAGAGGATATTAGGAACTATGCCCTAACAATCACGACATTATTACATGAACGATCTCATCCAATCCCTACCATCCCCTTCAGCCTACAGGGTGGAAATACTCACACATGGATGGGGGAAACATGGATGGTCGATAGAGAGGCGTTGGTGATGACGATGGCGATGATATCCTCCACTCCCCGTCCCGGCAGGGCACCAGAACAGGAACTTCTGATCCCCGAATCGAGGTTCGGGACGGCGGTGGCACTCTGTTGTGTTTCTGTGGAATATGACGAACCCCCTCGGTTTTTAGGGTTGGAGGCTACTTGTAATCGAAAGGGGAGTCCGAGGGGGGCTCTAGGGGGCCCACACTCTATGCTGGCGTGGCCAGGGGGACCCGCGCCAGGGGGTGTGGCCACCCTGTGGCTCCTCTCCTGGCCCCCTTCTCGCTCCCGGGGTCTTCCGGGGTGAAAACATCAATGGGCTCTTTTCTGGGCATTTTCCCGAAAGTCGATTTTTCAGTACAAAAACAAGACACCAAGGTAATTCTGCTGAAAACAGCGTTAGTCCGTGTTAGTTGTATTCAAAACACATTATAGGAAAATAATAAGAAAAGTGTTCGGAAAAGGAGATACGTTTTCGACGTATCAACTCCCCCCGAGCTTAGCTTATTGCTTGTCCTCAAGCAATTCAGTGACAACTGAGTGCGATAAAAGACTTTTACGAACACATTTGTTTCATATGATGTAAATATACTCACTATATGATCAAATACTTAGTTATGCTCATGATAAGATACATGCAAGATATTGTCACTTAATAGCTATGCAAACCATGAAGAGATAACAACATATTAATAATAAACAACATGAAACATAACTATTTGCAAGATTGAAATCATCATAAAAAGGATCTAATAAAGTGGTATCTCGCTTGCCCTTAAGTGTGGGGCAAAACATAAATGCCAGGGCACCTCTAAAGTTCAAGGGAAGACTAGAAGTAAAGATATCAAAGATACAAGTATCAAAGTTATATCACCATCAACCATACTTTATGACAAACACATCACACTAAGAATGACCATTGTGCTCTCAAGAAAGTGCTCAAAGAATATGGCGGAGAATCAACATAAAAGTAAAAGAAAGGCCATTGGCAGAGGGAAGTATGGATCACTCATGTGCTAGAGCTTTTTATTTTATTAAACAGAGGTATTGAAAACATTTTGAGAGAGGTGTATGCTTATGTCAACGAATGGTAAACAGACAATACAGTACGTCACAAGCCAGCTGGATTCACAAAAGCGGCTCCGATGGTGAAGGACGCAACTAGTGTAGAAGGTCATCCCTCTTTCTCTTTTATTTACATAATTATGCTTTGACTGATAAATCAGGGGCAAAAAGAGTGAAGAGAATTTGTGTGTATTAATTTGGGGCTGGGCACCCCGCTGCCAGCTCTTCTATCATTTGGATAAGCGGATGAAGCCACTAGTCCAGGGTGTGAAATCCAATCAACAAGTGAGATAAAGATTCTCTATTTACGTCCTCATGAGCTAAAATTGTGGCACAAAACAGGAATATTTTTTAGCAGGTTTTAAAGGTAGCACATGAGCAATTTACTTGGAGTGGCAGTTAAATAGCACATATAGGTAGGTATGGTGGACACATTTGGCAAACTTTGGTTTTCAGGGATATGGATGCACGAGTAGAGCTCATACTCAGTACAGGTGAAGGCTAGCAATAGACAGGGAGCGACAATCAAGAGAGCAACAACTATCATAATCATGTTTGCAACAAAGTAAAACTAACTGAGGCATAAAATTGATACTAGAACTCTAATGCAAAATAAATCATCGAGGCTTATTGACTTTTTGTTTTCAGTCTTAGCATGCGCGAGCATGTGCCAAGTCAATTCAAATGAAACAGTCAGAGGAGGCTACCACAATATCATACCCTTCTATGAATAGAACAATGCAAACAAATATTTATGTGACATGTCACTTACTATTAATAAATTGGAACAAAACATGAGAGAGCATGAACAATTAAGCAGCCATTAAGTCACATATATCTTATACGAACAAACTAAGCATGCTCACGTAGATGGATATATGTACAACAATGAAAGAAAATAGAATTCATACCAGCCTCTCACCACAACTTGAATTGTCGTGTATCGTCATTATTGCTCTTCACTTGTGGCTCGAATAATATACAATGAAAACCAAGCTCCAATAGAGTCACAGACGACTGCTGAACTCTTCAACAAACTTTACAAAACCAAAGAAGAACAAAAAATATTTTTGGGTTTTTCAATTAAAGCACGAACAAGAAGAGGGCAAGCAAACACAGCAAAATATTTTTGGGTTTTCAAAAATGAAACAAGAACAAAAGAAAACAAACAAACAAACCAAACAAAATATGTTTGGGTTTTTGAATATTAAACTGCAACTAAAAGAATAAAACAAACCAACTAGAGAGAAACAACGGATTTTTTTTGGGGTCTTTTTGTGTTTTGGAAAGCGAAAATAAAAATAAAAACAAAAGAAGCGAAAGAAACGAAAGAAACAAAAAGAAGAGAAAGAAACAAAAAGATGGATATACGAAGAACCGACCAAACATGATATATAAATGAGTGTGATGTCGGTATACCTCCCCACTAAGCTTAGGCTTTTGGCCTAAGTGTAGATCAATCAAAGCGCGGGAAATATCCCCACTTCGGTGGGTCATCCCTCGCGTGGTCGTACTCGGCCGCATAAGAGGAGGATGATGCAGCTGGCGCATAGTCATAACCGGGGTGCTAGTATGGGATTCCCGTGGCGTCGTAGGGCTAGACGAAATCACCAGCATCCCCCTAGTCGGCATCCTCCCCTTTCTGGGGGTGATGCTCAAGGTATGTGTCCAGCTCACTCTCAGAAAGCGCCCAAATTTGCATGTTATTAAGATCAAACAAAAGTGGTGCAGGCAAAAGTACTTCTCTAACAGTTTTAACAACTCTCCACCCGGATCGTTTGGAGAAAGTTAATTCAAAAGATAAATTATGTAAGTGAGCATGAGTAGAAAGAAACTTATGTTGAACCATGGAAAAAAGATTAAGCCTCTCTATAGGAAACTGAAAGTCTAGATGGTGTGGCTCCAAACCATGCAAAGCTAACAAGCGCGAGGCAATAATACCTCCACAAACTCCGCCCTTCTCACGGTTATGTGAGAGACGGTAAGCAATCAAAGCGCCAAAGTTATAAGACCTATCTTGTCTCAAGGCAACAACAATAAATGCCAAATCATAAACAGATAACTTGCTGGCATTTTTCCTAGCTAATACACATTTAGAAATGAAGTAGGCAAAGTATCGAATGCTAGGGAGTTGAATTTCACGAATTTTACCCTTCTCCATGTGAAGCTTCTGCCTTGGCAAATCTCTCCCTATAAATCCAGTAGTGGTTTGGGCTGCCCACTTATTTCCTCACAAGACCCCCACTCAGGTACCTTAATAGCTGCACAGAAAACACTAAAAAGGCAGGCTCACAGCTTTATTATAAATATTATAGTGGACCATTGGGTTAGTTGGAGACCATTTAAAACGAAAATCCTGCACCACAGACATAGTTAGTTTCCCATATTGGATGGGCTCATCCTCAATGAAATGCTCTAAACCTGCATTATGCACTAGAGTGTTAAAATCCTGAAGAATTCCTGAAACTTGCATAAATTCCCGACACTGATAGATTGATGAGAACACCCTTTCTTCACGGTGCACGAGCATGACCTCATTCACCTCCAACTCATGTTGGTTTAGTTGATAGGCATTGTGCTCCATCTCTGAAATTTTTCAACAATCATCACAAAAATTAATTTGAAGCAACTATAAGGTGGAAACTACCATAGGGACTTACATGAGAGCTAAACATACATCAAAACTATATTATTTCTACTCAAATCAAGCATGCAAACTCACATAAGTTGTCACATACAGTACCAAAATACTCAATAAATACTTCACTAAATAAAATTCTACTTGTATCATCGGAGCAGTCACATACCAGAGATCAAACACACCAAAAATCAGCACAAATGACGGGTTGAAGAGGGAGATCGAAAATCCAGAGGAAGAACAGCAAGAACACGGGTTCCAGACCATGTGTTGGGGGTGAGAGAGAAGACTTTGGCAGTGGAGAGAGTAAGTGGAGGGCCAGGGGGCCCCACACCATGTGTTGGCGCCACCAGGGGCTGGCCGCGCCACCCTGGGGTGTGCCTGCCTGGTGGGTCCCCCTGGGGTCTCCCAGGTGGCTTTCTGCCTCATTTTTTACGTAAAAAATTATTATAATTTTTCTGGAATTTTTCGAGAAACTTTATTATTGAGGTATTTCAAGAATTTTAATAATTAATAAAAATCAGGAAAAAAAGTGAAAACGTGGAAAACAAAACCAAAACCAGCACTACAGAGGTTCTAAGACACTCCAATGAAAGAATAACCAAACAAAACAAAGGTGGTAGTGGTGAAAACATGCATAACTTCAAGAAACAGGGTGAAAACATCAGGAAAACATGCATAAGGATGGTGGAAAACATGATTGTACTCAAGTAATAATGTGATAACCGAAGTAAACATGGTGAAAACATAATGGGGAAGGTGAAAACATTGTCCATTTCATTTAAAATCATTTTGTTAACAAGGGTGATCAAGTCTTGCTACCAAAATAATTTTCTATGAAACAAAACTTTGTTTCTCACTAAATACTCATGTTACCTCAACCTTGATAGACCTAGTCCCAATCATAATGATTTCATATTCTTCGTGTGGATTTGGAATAGGACAATAAAATTCTCCAATCTTGATGGTCTCAACATTTTCAATGGAATTTCGACCATATTTTCTATCAATCTTCTTGGGAAAATAAACAATGTGCTCCTTATCATTAACATTAAATGTAACTTTTCCTTGATTGCAATCAATAACATCCCCTATAGTATTAAGTAAAGGTCTTCCAAGAATAATAGACATATTATCATCTTTAGGCATTTCCAACACAACAAAGTCAGTTAATATCAGACAATTATTAGCAACTTGAACAGGAACATCCTCACATATACCCACAGGAATAGCAGTAGACTTATCAGCCATTTGCAAAGATATATCAGTCGGTATCAATTTTTCTAGGAGGAGTCTTTTATAGAGAGTAAAAGGCATGACACTAACTCCAGCTCCCAAATCACACAAAGCAGTTCTAACATAATTATTTTTAATAGATCAGGGAATAGTAGGTATACCAGGATCTCTAAACTTCTCAGTAATCGTGCCATTAAAAGAGTAATTAGCAAGCATAGTGGAGATTTCATCATTAGGAATCTTCCTTTTGTTAGAGATAATATCTTTCATATATTTTGCATAAGGAGGCAATTTAATAGAATCAGTTAAAGGAATTTGCAAGAACAAAGGTTTCATCCATTCACAAAACTTGTTATAGTGTTCTTCTTCCTTAGATTTGTGTTTATTATTAGGAAAAGGCATTGGTTTTTGTACCCAAGGTTCTCTCTCATTACTATGTTTATTAGCAATGAAATCTTCCTTAGTATACTTTGCAGTTTTAGCTTGCTTTTCAGGTTCAGCTACAGGTTCTTCTTTATCAGAAGCATCATTCTTTTCATTACCACTTTCAGTTTCACACCAGAGATAGATATACTATTATGATCTTTAGCAAGTTCAGAGGATTCTACAACAGTTTTATGTTTCTTCTTCTTTTTCTTCTTAGTATGAATAACATTATCATTAGTTTGTTGAGAATCATGTTCAATTCTTTTAGGATGTCCCTCGGGATATAAAGGATCTTGTGTATCAATACCACTTCTAGTTCTTATTTCATAAGCATGTTTTTCTTTAGAAGCATTAACTAGCAAATCTTTTTGCACTTTAGCAAGTTGATCTATTTGAGTTTGAACCATTTGAAAATGTTTAACAAGCATTTTAACATCATTGGAGGTTCTTTCTATAATACCATGCAAATCATTAATAGCTTTAGAGTTTTCCATTGGGTGATTTTGCACTCTCATATTAAAATTATCTTGCTTAATGACATAATTATCGAATTCATCTAAACATTGATCAGGAGGTTTTCTATAGGGAATATCTCTACTATCAAAATATTGGAGAGAGTGTACCTCAATGGGTGATGAGTGAGGGATTGGCTTACATAATTCTTCTATAGGTGGAAGATTCTTCACATCTTTAGATTTAATACCCCTCTCTTTAAGAGATTTCTTGGCTTCTCTCACCACTTCATCATTTAGTTCAATCATTCCCCTCTTCTTGGGTGTTGGTGTTGGTGCAGGTACTGGAGTAGGAGTAGGCTCAGGCTCAACCATAGTCCAATCATCATGATTTTGGCTTATTTTAGCCATTAATTCCTCAGCTTCTCCTGGAGTTCTTTGCCTGAAAACACAACCAGCACAACTATCCAGGTATTTCCTAGATTCAATAGTTATTCCATTATAGAATATATCAAGAATATTATTATCTTCTAGCTTATGCCCAAGTGTAGCCCTTACTAAAGAACAGAACCTTGCCCAAGATACATGCAATTTCTCTTCTTCCAATTGCTTGTAATTAAATATATTTTGTAAAGCAGCATGTTGAGCACTAGCAGGAAAATATTTCTGAAAGAAAGCATTAACCAAACCAATAGGACTATCAATAGATCCAGGAGACAAATTGTTAAACCAAGTTTTAGCTTCATCCTTTAATGAGAAAGGGAATATTTTAGCAACAAAGTAGCTACGTTTCTTAAGATCATCGGAGAATAAACTACTCAAAGAGGAGAGCTCATTCATATGCTTCATAGCACTTTCATTTTCAGTTCCACAAAAATGTTCTTTCTCAACAATAGATATATAAGATAAATCAAGATAGAAATCATAATCATTGTCCCTAATATTAATGGGAGAAGTGGCAAACTTAGCATCAGGAGATAATTTATATTTAACATCACGACTTTCCATAAGACGTATAGCAGCATCTCTATCCTTCATAGCATGTATTTCATCAATAATATCATCACTCAGTTCAATATAGGCATCATCAAAATCATCACTAGGGTTTTCTCTAAACTCAGGTGAAAAAGCAGGAGTAACAGGGTTTTTATCAGGAGTTTTAGTGTTTGCAATATTTTTAGCTTTAGCAATAGTACCATCTAAGAAAGGACCGAGATAACCACTCTCATCAAGCACATTAGAAGCATCATCAAAAGTATCAGAAGCATTTTCAGATTAAGCAGAAGTAGCATGTGTGGCATGTGGTGGTGTAAGCAGCTTACTCATAACAGACGGTGAATCAAGAGCAACATAGGTGTTCAAAGTTGTACCTCTTCTTGTAGTGGATGGTAATATAGGAATTCTTCCATAACGGGACTTACCCATGATGAATGATTGGCAGTAGATAATAATACTCTCCGGTGAGCTCGCAAATAAAGCTATGCTCCCCGGCAACGGCGCCAGAAAATAGTCTTGATGACCCACAATTATAGGGGATCGCAACAGTCTTCGAGGGAAGTAAAACCCAAATTTATTGATTCGACACAAGGGAGCCAAACAATATTTGTGAGCCCTAACAAGTGAGTTGTCAATTCACCTGCACCTGAAAGTACTTTTGTTCGTAGTGGTTTATCAGTAGTAACAGTTTTATAGTAGCAGCAGTAGTGAAATAATAGCAGCAGTGGGATGAAAACAACAACAGTAGTGTTTGAAGTAAACAGAGGGATTAAATATTGTAGGCATAGGGATGGATGAAAGGGCGTTGCATGGATAAGATAGTTCACATAATAATCAAGACATGGGCATTGCAGATAAATAAGATAAAGAATCCAAGAACTAAGTAACTATAGGCATGTGCTCCGTAAATAGTCGTACGTGCTCACAATGAGAACTTGCACAACATATTTTGTCCTACCAGCCCGTTTTCAGCGGGACCTCAAGGGAACTACTAGTAATTAAGGTGCTCCTTTTAATAAAGCACCGGAGCAAAGCATTAACACTCCATGAACACATGTGATCCTCACATCGCAGCCATCCCCTCCGGTTGTCCCAATTTCTGTCACTTCGGGCCTCGGGTTCCGGATAACGATATGTGTAAACAAATTGGAGGTATGATCAAGAAACAATAATTATCATCGTGATTCAATAACAAGTTCAGATCTAAGATCATGACACTCGGGCCCAAAGTGGCAAGTATTAAGCATAACAAGTTGCAACAATGTCAATAGCACTAATAGAGGATACTAGGCACTATGCCCTAACAATCACGGCGTTATTACATGAACGGTCTCATCCAATCCCTACCATCCCCTTCAGCCTACAGCGGGGAATTACTCACACATGGATGGGGGAAACATGGATGGTCCATGGAGAGGCGTTGGTGATGACGATGGCGATGATCTCCTCCACTTCACGTCCCGGAAGGGCACCAGAACAGGAACTTCTAATCCCCGAATCGAGGTTCGGGACGGCGGCGGCGCTCTGTTGTGTTTCTATGGAATATGACGAACCCCCTCGGGTTTTAGGGTTGGAGGCTACTTGTAGTCGAAAGGGGAGTCCGAGGGGGGCTCTGGGGGCCCACACCCTATGCTGGCGCGGCCAGGGGGACCCGCGCCAGGGGGTGTGGCCACCCTGTGGCTCCTCTCCTGGCCCCCTTGTGGCTCCCTGGTTCTTCCGGGTGAAAACATCAATGGGCTCTTTTCTGGGCTTTTTCCCGAAAGTTGATTTTTCTGCACAAAAACAAGACACAAGGTAATTCTGCTGAAAATAGCGTTAGTCTGTGTTAGTTGTATTAAAAACACACAAGTTTAGAGGAAAACAATAAGAAAAGTGTTTGGAAAAGGAGATACGTTTTTGACGTATCAATACTCTCCTAGAGAAGAAGAAGAAGATGGAGAATTTTACAAGTTCTTTGTAAAGGAACTCTAGTTATTTCAGCTACCTCTCTTATTCTATATAACTAAGTCCCTAACTCCTGGACTCAATAAGGAGGACTAAAATAAGGGCCATTGAAGAAACATGCCAAAGACTTAGACATCAGAAGCAACTCAAGGAAGCAAAAGAAGACTTGAAGAAAACAAACAAAAATAGATTAGACCTTTGTGTGATATTTTGATCAAAGACCAACACTTAGTCACAAATGGAAAACACTAACTACAATTACTTATTTTCTCTTTGTGTGTTAAAATAACAATTTTTCATTTTGCATATTAGAGTAAAGGTGATAATCCTTAGTGAAACGTTTGTTCAATAAGTTTGAAATCTTCACGACACAATACTTAGCCATTTGCTATACACTAAACCCAAACACAATAATTGTTTTGTTAGAATAGATTGTTGTGTTAAGTTTGTTGATTGTTATACTTTTTCCTTTTGCTTGTGATTGCTTGTCTATTGTTGTTTACTTGTGTTGTCTAGATAGTACGGAGAGCAACTTTCTTTCGTGAATAAAGTGGGTGAATCAACACCAATTTCAAAGAGGCAAGTAACACACCATAAACTAACCATTATTTTCTATATGCATTAGTTGATTTTTGAGTAGTATGCATGATAGGTAAATCTTGGTAAAATATTATGCTATGCTATAATCCAAGTAGTGTGTATCCATCTTATTACCTTGATAGTGTAGCAGCCTTAAAACATTTAGTAGTTGATTGCTTATATATGCTTGTAGATGAACTTGATGGGATTGGAAAGTATTACTATGTTGTGATTTATTACCCTAAGAGGTTTATGAAATATTTTTGGTGGAGTAGTAGATACTCACAAGTAAGTGTGGCATGGTATGGGACCATTTACAAGGTTGAACCTATGAAAATGTTCACATGAATAGAATGGTAGGGGACCACATTAGTGGTTGAACCTATGAATATGCTCTAGTCTCATATATATTGCATGGTAGGGGATCACCTTGGTGGTTGTACTTATGAAAATGCATTTATCTCTAGCATGGTAGGGGGCCACTCTTGTGGTTGAACCTATGCATATGATCTTATCTATGGCATGGTAGGGTACCATTTACATGGTTGAACCTATGAATATGTCAACATTTCTGTAGATGACTCATGGTTCCTTGGTTTCTATCAATGGTATCGTCCTGTTTCAAAATGGTTCACCGATATCTATCCAGTGATACCTCTTTACGATAAAAAAAATGTTTTATGAAAATATAGGAGAAAACTTGCTTTATGCTAACTTAGCCTAAAACTCTACCCAGCCAAATATGCATTTAGTTTAGACTCGTCATTTCATATCCACCATAGTATTACTTTCCAATACATTAAATTTTATTGACCCCTTGCGGCTGCATATTCCATCCTGTAGATGAATCTGAAGACGAGTGAGATTTCGTTCAGGATCTCGAGTCTACAACCAACACGTTTTGCCTATGACTCATGAAGAAGATAAGGCTCAATGTCGTACTATGTTTTCCGCTGTAATTCTGTGTTCTCCTAGTCTTCTGAGACTATGCAAGTTGTAATCATATTTTGTAAAGAATGGATCATGCAATCTAATAGAATTTGACGCATTTGCATGATATTTCATTTTGTACTGTGGTGCTAGCATTTGATCCCGGGACTAGCACAATAAGAGAGTGTTCTTGCATTATTTAAATGCGGGAACGCTAAAATATTTTTTTATATTTCAACAGCATGAGCAAGGTTATAAAATTTTAGAACAAGATTATCTAGTTTATCAACCTTTTCCTTAACAGTATTATTGAAAACTTTCTGTAGAGATGAAATCTTTAAGCATGTTCTGAAGATCAGGGGCACACTTTTATAATTGTTGTGAGCATTTCCATAGGACTTACCATTATTAGCAGGATATGACCTATAGTTGTTACCACCAAAGTTGTTTTATGAGCATTGTTGTTGAAGTTGTTTCGAGCAATAAAAATAACATCAACTTGATCCTTTCCTTGAACAATTAAAAAGTTGAAGGGACATTATTAGGATCAATAGGCACTTGCTTCCTAGTGAGCATAGAAACAATCATATCAATGTTATCATTCGACAAAGAGATCTCCTCAATAAAGTTTACCTTCTCACTAGTTTGAGCTCTTTCGATATGCCATTGAGAATAATTTACCATCAAAGCCAGCTAAGAGTTTAGTTGTTGCACCTAGTGTGATGGACGTAAATGTACCTCTCGAAGTTGAATTCAATAAATTCTTTGAAGAGAAATTTAATCTTGCATACAAAGTTTGGACAACCATCCGCATAGTTAATCCATGTGTGGGACAATTCTTAAGCATAAACTTGTTTCTTTCCCAAGCTTGAGCAACATGTTCATTATCATATTGTTTAAGTTTATTAGGTTACTCCTCAATTGTATAGTTTTTGGAGGTGGATAATATCTTTCAATGAAAGCATCTTTGCATTTGTCCAACAATCAATGATATTTCTAGGCAAAGACAATAATCAGTCTTTAGCTCTTCCTCTTAAGGAGAAAGGGAATATAAGTTTTATAATTTCACCTTCCACCTCTTCATATTTTTGAATATCATATAACTCAACAAAGTTATTTAAATGAGAATAAACATCTTCACCAACACCGGAAAATTATTCTATTATCAAAAGGTTCAACAAAGAAGGTTTTATTTTAAAAGAATCCGTCGTAGTGCTGGGCGGAGCAATGGGTGTGCATATGAAATCATTATTATAGGTGTTAGTAAAGTCACATAGCTTAATGTTCTCAGCCGAACCCATATTAGCAAGGTAAAAAAAATACAAACTAACGGAAAACGTAAAAGACTAGAAGCAAAAATTCTATTTTTGTTTGTCTGTTTTTTGATTTTTTAGAGAAGACAAGACTAAATAAAAGGTAACTAAGAAATAAGAAAACAAAAGGAAAAGAGTGGAAGAGTGCAACTCCCCTAGCTTAAGCTTAGAAATCCCCGGAAGCGGCGCTAGAAATTCCTTGATGGAATGGTCGATACTACAACACATTCATTGGGATAGCCCAAGAGGAAGGTACGATGTAATATAGTAGTGAATTTTCCTAAGTGATGAGACCAAATTTTGTCGAACCAGTAGGACTTCAAAGTCTCCAGCTAGGCGTAAGAAACTCAGCATGTTAACGGGCGTGGACCTACACACAAACACAAAATTCTCTTTGTCCTCAACTTTCCAGGAAGGTTGTCAACCTTCCCGTCTTGGTGTAAACAAGAGAGTTAAATCTATGGTGTGGGTTAAGGTCAATAAAGTAAAATAGTACAACAAGCAATTGATGATGAAAATCAAGTAAATGAGGTTGTAAACAATATAAAAGAATATATCGGGAGCCATAGTTTCACTAGTGGTGTCTCTCCAAAAGATAACAAGCAAACATGTTGGATTAACGAATTACAACTAGACAATTGATAGAATTGGAACAACAAATAATCATGACAAGTAAATTTCATTGCAATATTTATGTAGGCATTATGTCAAACATATATAGACCACTATCCAGCATGCATGTATAACTAATAATCCACCTTGAATGCGCTTCTATGCTTGCCATTCGCTGAACCAAGCATAGCAGCACGCCGGTCCGCCGAGCGACTCTCTCCATCGTGGAAACGTCCCAATTCGGTTGAGCTCGGAGACGCGCACTAGAATGTAGCCCCGCCTCCACCGTATCAGCAATACCCCTGAAGGCAATCACCTCGTGCCACGTCGGAGTGCCAGGTGTGCACCATGGCAACCCCTACCCGGTCCTCCTGACCCGACGACCGTCCAATCCCCTACAAGGTGATGGCGGTGCACGCACCGACGGAGGTGGAGACTTCCCCCATCCCCCCCCGTACGGCATCACCATCGTCGAACTCGAAGGGGAGCCGCCTGCTCCCCCCACAGTCGTCACCACAACATCATGGACATCCACATAGGACGTCTCCACCTGAGGCCTGCACCGTGCGCCCCGTCGAGAGGGGGTCGAGCGCCCAAGGCAGACGTAGGATACTTCAATGCCCCGCCACTCCTTGGCGATAGACATTGAGCGGTAGCAACCCCTCCTATGCTAGTCGAAGACGCCCTGGTAGGTACCCCAGGAGAGGTCCGTACAGACCTTCAAGACTGTGGGCAAAGCAGCCCCCCCCCCCCCCCCCCCCCCCCCGCCACCAAAGAAAGGCACCAGCGTCAAGACGACAATGTTGTGCGTCGGCAGGAAAAAAAACCATCGTTTCCTACAGCGCTATAGTCTGCCCTGTAGAGAAATTGCAACGTTTCTCTCCCGTGCAGAGAAAACAACCGAACAAGTAATAGAAAAATTGGATTTTTGTGAGCATGAAATCGATGGTTGGGTCGGCGCATCCAACTTCTTACCCTAAACATGCATCTCTGAGAATTACTCCATAGCCTTTCTGAAGTACTCCCTCCGTTCCTAAATATAAGATGTTCTAACTATTTCTCATGGTGACTAGATACACACTAATATGAGTGAACATGTAAACTAAAAGTTGTCTAGATACATGTAGACATATGTGGATGTGGAAAAAGACTAAAACATCTTATATTGGAACGGAGGGAGTATTGTTTAACCAGAAGAGACAAAATGACCCCCGTTGAACGTACCGACATCGTATGCATAGGAATATTAACTGAGGTATTTTTATCCGTCATCATAGCATCCACTGAGTTGGACCCATTACCCCCATCGACCGCTGCATCATTATCAAGCTCACCATCATCCTCGTCCTCCTTATCATCATCACGATCATGGGACTGGTCAGGCATAAATATATCCAAACCCGATTGGCTATCTTCTACCTCTGCTAAGGACAACAATTTTAACCGCGGGTACGGGTATTCGCGTGTATCCGCCCTGGGCAGTATCTGTACCCTACCCGTCAAGTTGTGCGTAGGGCATGGGTACAATCCTATATCCGTGGGTATACCCATACCCTACCCATTAGTAATGACACGTGGACCATCACAACTAGGTATAAAGTATTATAGACGGCTCTTTGTGAGTCAAAGGCTCACATGGGTTGTGCACTCCAGTTAATTTCGTGATCCTCTCGTCTCCTCAATCCTCAAATCATGCTAGCTTATAGTTTATAAGTAATAGTGATAGAACATAGCTTCGGTGCATATGAAATTTTATAATTGCTTCAGATGTTTACTATATGTTACTTGTTAGATGTTACTTTTTCAAATGTGTTGTGAGCTTGTGATTTCTAAAATTGATAATTGTCATGCGATGATCTATCTATTACCGAGTTCAGATAATTGATTTTGTTATCAAATGTGATATCGATGAATGTAAACTTTTGTACAATTTAATATACCCGTTGGGTACCCACCGGGTATGGGTACCTGCCGAGTAAGGGTATGGGTAAAGTATTATACCCGTGGGTACGGGTATGGGTAGGTTTTTCTACCCGCTAATTGACTATACGGGTATGGGTATGGTATTGCTCTACCCGTCCTGTACCCTACCATTGCCATCCTCAAAAGAGAGCTTATACATCTTAATGAATAAAGAAAAAGTTGACGGAATCTTGGTATAGTTAAGACAACCCATCAAAATCCAAAGCACCCTTTGTTTGCCACAGTCCAAAAAAGCCAAGCAATCTCCCTTGTGATTCTTGGGGATGCCCCAGCCTCGGACCCAAATCTCAGAAAAGAGTGTCAAACGGCTGACTTCTATGGCCCCAACTATCCACGGTCATCTCAGTATTCGGTTGGAACGGTTACGGCATGTGCTTGTCCTGTCAGCAGTTAGCACTCCCCGGCCGAGCCAATAAGTCTTCCTTAAGGAGGTCGTCGCCTATACGTTCGTACCCATGCTCTAACGCACTCTGTCGGTCGGGCAGCACATACCGCACACCTCGGTCCCGGGGGAAAGAGTATTCCTTCCTCAAACACGACTATTCTCCCGGCGACGTCACCACGGTGACGTCGAACGAGCGGGTCACCTCCCCCGACGCTCGCGGCCTCACTTCAGCTCGCGCTCACACCACACCACTCAAACTCGCACGTTCTTCCTCCTTTCCTTTACCCTCCGAAAGAAACAGACAAGAGGGGAATAAAAAGATATTACACGCGGATAATCTTTTTCCGACCAAGGCCGAAGTTTCCCGATAAGAGCAAGCGCCGCTGGCGCTTCCGCGTCTGGTTCGTGTACTTCCCCTTTGCAGATTGCGGTAGCCAGCCAGCTCCTTTCCTTGTTCCCCGAAATCTGGCTGTGTTTCGTTTTTTTTTTTACACTCGTACTGCTTCTTCTCCCTATCAATCGCTGCGATAAATCTGCCGGAGTTTCAAGCTGTTTATTTATTTGGAGCTTTTTTTTCGAGCTTCCCTGGCTTTTTCGTTGGGAAGTTCCATCCAACCTGCTGCTCGCGCCCGTCGGGTTTCTTGCAAGAGATTCGTGCTTCCGTCGTGACCTCAAACCTTCCTCTCGTTTTCTGTATCTGATTTGACTGATTCCGCGTGCTTCTTTTTGTTCTTCCTGAGCTTTTTAGACTCTGATTCCTCGGGAAGATCCGCTTCTCCAATCATTTGATCCCAGAAAGTACCTCGTGTGGAGCGGAAGTCCTCTTTCAATCTTTGCAGCATGTGGCAAAATCTTCCGTTCTTGACTCTGGGGCCTCCCTGATTTTGCACACCTTGCCAAAGAATCATGAACCAGACCTGAGCTTCTAGAACCTTCCGAAGTCGTCCTTCCGTTCCCGCTCCATGGAGACATCGACCATTACCTTCTCCTCCTCCTCCTCCCCGCCGCCGTCGCCGTCCCCGTCACCGTCGCGGCCGCAGGCTGCGCCGGCCGACCTCGACGCCGTCAGCCTCGGCCGCCTCAGCGGCAACCTCGAGCGCCTCCTCGACCCCTCCTTCTTCAACTGCACGGACGCCGACGTCGTCCTCGCGGCTGGAGGCGTCGTCGGCGTCCACCGCTGCATCCTCGCCGCCAGGAGCAACTTCTTCCTCGATCACTTCTCCAAGCTCGCCGACCCCGCCGGCGAGAAGCCGCGGCTGGTGCTCGCCGAGCTGGTCCCAGGCGGGAGCCACATCGACCGCGACGCCCTGCTGCCCGTTCTTGGGTACCTCTACACTGGGCTCCTCAAGCCGCCGCCGCAGGGCGCTGCCGTCTGCGTCGACGACCGGTGCTCGCACCAGGCGTGCCGCCCGGCGATAGACTTCGTCGTTGAGTCCACCTACGCCGCCTCCGGTTTCAAGATCCCCGAGCTCGTCTCGCTCTTCCACGTAAGCACACATGCTTCAGTTCAGAATCTACAGTAGAAACATATATACTGCAAATCCTTCATCTTTTCTGCTGAAATGAGTTGCTGACACATCTACCTGAATGTGAATCATTCAACCCTGAGTTCCTAACCACTAGATCCTCAATTTTGCAGCGTCGCCTGTCTGACTTTGTCAACATAGCTCTGGTCGAGGATATAGTGCCGATTATCCTCGTTGCTTCCGCCTGCCAGCTTACAGACCTGCTCAACCATTGTATTCAACGGGTTGCGGACTCGAGTGTTGACAGCCGTTACCTCGAGAAGGAGCTTCCAGGTGAAACCTTTGCCAAGATCAAGGAGATCCGTCTGTACTTGTCGCCTCATGAATCTGACGAGTTCATTCTGGACCCTGAGCATGCCAAGAAGGTTAGGAACATTCACAAGGCCTTGGATTCTGATGATGTTGACCTTGTTGGTATGCTACTGACAGAGTCTGGAATCACCTTGGATGATGCACTTGCGATACATTATGCTGCTGCCTATTGTGAACCCAAAGTGTTGGCTGGAATGCTGAATCTGGACTCCGCCAGCGACTCCGCTAACGTGAATCTGAAGAATGAGAGTGGATTCACACCGCTGCATATGGCTTGCATGAGGCGAGAACCGCAGATCATTCTTTCACTTATAGAGAAGGGAGCATCCGTCCTGGAAAAGACGGGAGATGGGCGCGACGCTCTTACCATTTGCAAGAGATTAACAAGAGAGAAAGACTGCAACAAGAAGTCGGAGAAGTGTAAGGAGAGAAGCAAGGCTTACTTGTGCATTGACATCTTGGAGCAGGAGATCAAGAGGAATTCCTTCGTCTTGGAGAGGGAACTCTCCGACGAGGTTTCAATTGCCATGCCCTTACTGGCAGATAATTTCCACATGAGGCTCCTAAACCTGGAAAATAGAGGTTTGCATCCATTACTTTGATTCAATATATTTTGCAGCTAGACTTGTCTGCAAGAATAGTAAGGTGTATGTGTGCTATGATGTTTTACTATGTGATGAAATAGTAGAGAATTTTGAGAAGTTGGTACTTTTTTTCCTTCTCTTGAATTTAGAAGCAAGTTTGGACAGACTTGCTATGGTATGTAGCACAAAAGGAGGGAATCTAATGCTAAAAGCATTTAGAAGCAAGTTTTTCCTTCCCTTTTGTTTTTCCAGGTTGAAACAAGCATGAATGCTTGAAATCATTGCTAAAATTGTATTTGTGTGTGTCTGTGCAGTTGCCTTTGCAAGAATATTCTTCCCTTCTGAAGCCAAGCTTGTCATGCGCATAGCACAAGCTGACTCAACTGAAGAGTTTGCTGGTCTCACCTCAGCTAATTTCAATAAACTGAAGGAGGTTAACCTAAATGAGACTCCCACAATGCAGAGCAGGAGGTTGCGTGAACGCCTTGATGCCTTGACAAAGACAGGTCAGTTTAACAAAATCATTCATCTACAATGTAGTAATGCAGAGGCTGGGGCTACCCGTTTCGGGGAAAAAAACTACTATGTGGTGAGGATTGCTTCAGTTTTTCTGTTTGCAATATGGTTTCTGAAACTTAGAACAAATTGGTAGTTTAAGGTGCTTGCAAATATATATAGTTGTAAATAAAAATTGAAGTGTAACGAATAAAGCATTAACTGCCCAAGTACGATACACGGATAGAGGGTTTGGTTTTATGCAAAAAAAAAATAAAGCACACATTTCATTCATGCCTAGACATTATCATTTACAACTTACGAGATAGTCCAATCTAGTAAACGGCAACTTATTAAAGGAAAATGCAGATTAGATTGTCCTAGTATGCACAGATCTTATTTATAACCTAGCGTAGAAGATTTGATTTGTTTTAGGTTCTGTGCAACAAGAACTTGTTGGCTATTTGGTCTTCAATCTTGCTTCTTTACCATATGTCCCCTCAATTTACATTCCCTGTGTTGCTTTAAGATTCACAAACTATTTGCAAACAGGAGCCTGATGCAAACCCATTTTAAACGTTTCCAGTACTCTTTATGGATAAATACACCTCAATGGTCTTTCACTGATTAAGCTCACACACAATTAAATGATGCTATGTACTCTGTATTATTCATTAAGAGAACTTCTTCTTATGTTTCAGTTGAGCTAGGGCGACGGTACTTCCCGCATTGTTCAGAAGTTCTTGATAAGTTCCTCAAAGAAGAATCCGCTGATTTGGTCTTCCTCGAGAGTGGCACTCATGAGGACCAGCAAACCAAGAGGATGCGCTTTTCTGAACTAAAAGAGGACGTGCGGAAGGCCTTCAGCAAAGATGTTGCGGCCATAGATTCATCAACGTCCTCATCTTCTTCACCAAGGGGTGAGGGAAAGGTTAGACATGGCAACAAGAAAGCGAGGCTATCACGGTAGTATCAGCAAGTTAAGTCCAACCTGTGGAGCACACACGATTTTCAGAATGGTGGGGAAGCAAGGTTTGGATGTTGCTGGCAATTTGTAGCTCAGTGAAACCATGTAGCCCAGCAAGCAATTTGAGGGGCATTTCTTGTAGTTATTTTGCTTTGACATATGACACGCTTCAGTAGATGATTTTGAATCGACACGAATCTAGCAGTCTAACCTGCCTTGCATGCTCTGGTGCATAGTTTTTTTCTCTAGAAAACTGTAGTGCAGCAGTTCAGAATTACTCCATCTGTTCCATGATTCCTGTCATGGAGTGAACTAAATCCATGACAAGAATTATGGAATGGAGGGACTAGCATTTTCAAGATGGTCTGAGCTTCGCTCTAGCCTACGACATGGTCATAGGATAACACCCTCTTTAGAAAGAGAGAATCCTAGTGATGTTCAGTAGTGGTCAAACACTCTAGATAGATTGATTTTGTCCTCTCTAGAAGAGAAGACAGCAGCAATGTTGTCCCTCAAAATAACCTTGTGGTGGCAGACTTCCGCTCTCGGATTTGTATCTAGCGGGATAAGCGTGTCAAAGTCGTTGGCGGACTTCCGCTTTCGGAATCGTATCCAGCGGGATAAGGGCGTCAAAGTTGCTAGAACGAAATGGTGGAACTCAAGGAGATGATTATTAAGGAGTGCACTTGGGAGGAAGAAGGTGATGCAAACATATCGACTTTCGGAAGTTGGTTGTAGAGGAGTTTGGGGTGACCCGGGGAAGTAGAAGGGAAGTTAAGAATACCTAGTGGCAGAACGATGAGGTCCAGAAGGTTACCAAGGAGAAGAATGACCGCTTCAGATGCCTATATCTGGACATGAGTGCAGCTAACGTGGAGAAGTACAAGGTGGCAAAGAAAACCGCAAAGAGAGCGGTGAGTGAATCAAGGGGGTGGAGCGTATGAGGACCTATACCAACGTTTAAACACGAAAGAAGGCGAAAGGGACATCTATAAGATGGCCAAAATCTAGGAGAGGAAGACAAGGGATGTCAACCAAGTCAAATGTATCAAGGACGAACATGATCAGCTCCATGTGAAGAATGAAGAGATCAAGCGTAGATGGCAGGAATACTTTGACAACCTTTACAATGGAGAGGATGAGAGCTCTATTGTTGAACTAGACGACTCCTTTGATGATACCAGCATGTGCTTTGTGCGACGTATACAAGTCTAAGATTAGGGAGACGTTAAAGAGGATGAAAGGAGGCAAGGTGATGGGTCCTGATGGTATCCCGTTGAGGCGTGGAGAGGCTTTGAAGACATAGCGATAGTATGGCTAATCAAGATTTTCAAGCTCATTTTTCGGTCAAACAAGATGCCCGAAGAATGGAGGCGAAATATTTTAGTACCAATCTTTAAGAACACGGGGAAGGGGTGTTCAAAATTATACTAATTGCCGTGGAATCAAGCTGATGAGCCATACTGTGAAGTTACGGCAAAGAGTCATTGAACACCACTTAATAAAATTGACAAGCGTGACCAAAAACCAATTTGGTTTCATGTGTGGGAGGTCTACCATGAAAGCCATTTTCTTGGTACGACAGCTGTTGGAGAGATACATGGAGAGAAAAAAAAATCTTCCTATGGTATCATTGATTTGGAGAAGGCATATGATAAGATATCACGAAATATCATGTGGTGGACCGTAGAGAAACACAAAGTCTCAATAAATTACATTACCAGTGTTTACTTTTCAATTAAAATATGACTGCATCAAGGATTAGCTTTGATGCCTTATCTTTTTTTTATTTGGTGATGGATGAGGTCATAAGGGATATGGTATCCCATGGTGTATGCTCTTTGCGGATGATGTGGTGTTAGTAGATGATAGCCGAACTGGGTTAATAAAAAGTTGAGTTGTAGAGACGGACTCTTGAATCGAAAGGTTTTAGACTTAATAGAACTAAAACGGAGTATATGAGGTGCAGTTTAGTGCTACTAGGCACAAGGAGTGAGATGCTAGCCTTGATGGTTAGGTGGTACCAGAGAGAGACACTTTTCGATATTTGGGTTCTATGCTGCAGAAGTATGGTGATATCGATAAAGATGTGAGACACTGAATCAAGAATGGTTGGATGAAGTGGCGCCAAGCTTATGACATCCTGTGTGATAGGAGAGTGACACAGAAACTAAAAGGCGGGATTTATAGGACAACTATCCGACCTAGCGGATATGTTGGCCAACCAAA
Organism: Alopecurus myosuroides; assembly: GCA_028641055.1. Taxonomy (NCBI): domain Eukaryota; kingdom Viridiplantae; phylum Streptophyta; class Magnoliopsida; order Poales; family Poaceae; genus Alopecurus; species Alopecurus myosuroides. The sequence continues at coordinate 238,122,617 of CM054057.1, read as the reverse complement.
AAACGACATATCCAACGGTGAGGTGTAGCATAGATACACATATTGAGATGAATATATGGCCACACAAGAAAGGACCAGGTCCGAAACGACGATATACGTGAGAGAGTTAGGGTAGTACCTATTGAAGAGAAGCTTGTCTAATACCATCTAAAATGGTTTGGACATATTTAACAGAGGCCTCCAGAAGAGTTAGTGCATAGTGGATGGATAAAACATGATGAGAATGTTAAGAAGGGTCGTGATAGACCAAACTTGACATGGGAGAAGTCCGTTAAGAGAGATCCGAATGTTTGGAATATCGACAAAGATTTAGCCATGGACATGGGTGCGTGGTAGTTAGCTATTCATGTTCTAGAACCACGACTTGCTTTCAACATCTTGTGGGTTTTTAACTTTAGTCTACCCTAACAAGTTTGAGACTAAAGATTTGGTTGTTATTGTTGTTGTTATTATTGTCGTTGCATTGGACTCATCATAAAGAACCCACTAGTTAGCTTTTCAGTCCGATTTTCGCATAAACCTTGTATTTTATTTTATAATTAATGGTTGCGGGGATGCTAGAGCTTAAATAAATAACAATGCCTCAACCTATTGGGAATTCCATAGAGTTATGTACTCCCTCCGTCTTAAAGTTGGACAAAAATGAATGTATTTAGACATATTTTAGTGTTAGGTACGTATATTTTTCATATGAGACGGAGGGATGTTTTTCAAAAAAAAAAAAATCACGAGGTCAGTTTACATGCGTAGTTCTCATGTATGGTTTACAAAAAAAGCGAATATATAGAACTGATCTGCTTTGGACTTGTAGGAGTACATATCTTGTACGACTGATCGCTTGAAGTAGAATGGATCCCGTTAGTGCAGAATTCGATCTTCCTTTGCAATGATGCATTCATCGTTGCACTTTCTGCTGTGTTGCTTTGAGTTGTGTAATGATAAAGTATGCTTGCACTTGCACCGCATCGAGGTGGTGCAACTATAACTTTGAAAGAGTTCAATTCTCGCTCGGTCTACGCAATCTGTAAGATGCGCACATATGAGTTACTCCCTCCGTCCACTTTTATAAGACGCACTTATTACTATTGAAATGTTAAAAAGTGTGGCTTATAAAAATGGACAGAAGGAGTATAACAAAACAAGCAAAACAAGGACAAATCCACTTGTAGCATATAGTGTCGCTGACGCTTAGGGAAAGGGGAAATAAACTCTGGAAACGCAACTCTGGAGTAGTAAGAATTACTGATGCTCTACGAACTTCAGGTCGAGTTCGGAGCTTCAGATCAGGTGGATATTTGTTCCTCTCGCACAGCCGCACCATCCAACCGGACTAACCTGTGGTATTATCTTCGAATAATAATGATCCGCAGAAAAATGTAAGCTTCCTAACCTGCATAAATCGCACCGTTTAGCTTTGCTTAAACACTGTTTTTTCACAACAAATTTATACTGTATTACTACGTATGATCCGGTAAGATTGTGCATATCAGCATATTCTTCAGTAGTACTGTCCATTCTTCATCGAAACAAGTGAGCCGTTTGTTCTTCGCAGCTTTGTGTCCCCCGACACAACAGCTCCTCGGTGGCCGGCCATGTTCGGTTGATTGCTCCAAGATGCATAGTGCTGATAACTTTATGCGCGTCCTTAGGCCGGTGCCAACGCGGGCTGTAAGCCGGGCGGTAGGAGGGCTTATCGCCCCGCGCGGGGCGACAACGAGCGAGAGGGCGGGCGAGAGGCGTGGGCCGGGCGGCAGCAGGCTCGCCCGGCGACAGCGGCTTACCGCCCGCACTGGCGGGGCGATAGCGAGGTGCCGGGGCGAGAGGGGGGGCGAGAGGGCGAGAGCAGGGGCGACGCGTTGGGCTGGGTCGGGCGATAGGAGGGGGCGAGAGTGGGCTAGCCGTTTGGGGCAACGGCTAGCTGACGTGGCGTCCCCCTATTGGTCCACGTCAGCTAGCCGTTGGGGGTTACCGTTGCTGTCCCAAAAAATTCGATTTTTTTTTTCAAAAAATTGAAAATTTCATCTCATCCCTCCTATAAATACCCACTCATATGCTGCACTCATTCCACACCAAATTCATCATCTCTACTCTTCATTTTTATCCTCTCGACGCCATGTCTTCGTCAAGCAGCAGCGATTCGAGCGAAGGAGTGGAGGGTGAGATGATCGCCGCAATGCAGGCCGCAATGCAGGCGGAGTACGAGGCGGCGATCCAAGCGGTGCCAAGACCGCCGCGACGCCGTCGAGAGTTCATCAGGCGTGATCGTGTTGGCGCCCACGAGCGGCTCTACGACGACTACTTCGCCAACAACTGCGTTTATCCTCCGAGCTTCTTCCGGCGAAGGTATCGGATGAGGCGATCCCTTTTTCTACGCATTGTGGATAGATTGGGTGAATACTCTCCGTCTTTCACCCAAAGATCTGATGCTCTGAACCGTGCTGGTTTTTCTCCGCTACAAAAGTGTACTGCGGCGTTGCGTCTGTTAGCTTATGGATCCGGTGCTGATACGATAGATGAGTGGCTTAAGTTAGCTAGACAAACTTCGTCAGACTGTCTAGATGAATTCTGTGAGGGCATCATCGACTGTTACGGGGAAGAGTTTTTCCGTCGACCTAATGTTGTGGATACTCAGCGTCTGTTAGCGAAAGCCGAGGAGCGCGGCTTTCCAGGCATGCTAGGGAGCATAGATTGCATGCATTGGCAGTGGAGGAACTGCCCAGTTGCGCATACCGGTCAGTTCACAAGGGGAGACATCAAACACCCTACCATAATCTTAGAAGCCGTTGCGTCGTATGATCGTTGGATCTGGCATGCTTTTTTTGGAGTCGTCGGGTCCAACAACGACATCAATGTGCTCAATCAGTCGCCATTGTTCACGGATGTGCTTAGAGGAGAAGCACCCATAGTGAACTTCACGGTGAATGGACACTAGTACAACAGGGGTTACTACCTTGCCAACGGCATCTACCCCTCCTGGCCAGTGTTCATGAAGGCTGTTACTCTTCCACAAAGTGAAAAGCAACGTGTCTTCACTGCTACTCAATCGTGTTGGCGCAAAGATGTCGAGTGTGCATTTGGAGTGCTGAAGTCTAGATTCAACATTTTAGCAGTTCCCGGACGCTCCTACTCCAGGCGCACTCTTGGGTTGATCATGCGTGCATGTGTCATTCTGCACAACATGATCATCGACGATGAGCGTGGTACCAATTTGGAGAACATCTATGAGACAGTTGCTTCCAATGTCGGCCCTCCAATACATACCAATGCACCACCAAGCCTAGCAGCAAGGATTCAGATGGACAACGAAATGATGGACTCGCCGATGTATACACAGCTCCAGCAAGATTTGATTGAGCATGTGTGGGCTCAACCCTAGATTATGTAATTTTTTCATTTTTTATGTAATTTTTATTTATTATTATGTAATCGGTACAATTTTAGTTGAATAAAATAATTTTCCTATTATTTGCAATGTTTTTAATCTTCAAAATAAATGTTGACGTGGAGGAGAGAGAAAAGCTGATGTGGCAGAGAGAGAAGCTATAGCCCGGGCTATAGCCCGTGCACTGCCACCGTGCCGTGAGAGTGGCGTGAGAGTGAGGAAAAAATGTGACGTGGCGGGGCTATAGCCCGTGAGAATGAGTGATGCATTGGCACAAGCCTTAGCGTCTTTCGCGCAGTTCAGGGAATGAACTCAGTAAAGTTATACAAAGATTTTAAGAAAGATATCCTTCAGTGACATCCTTGCTGACTTCTTGATTAATCGTGAAGAGGACCTAGTTGCTGTAGACCCTGCAAGTACCATGTGTAATTCTACTGAAACATGCGGACCACAACAAAAACCATGAGGTCGGTTGACCCTGCAACTAACATGTGTAGTTCCAAATACAATACACGCAGTTCTGCAGTATGGTTTGAAAATCGGTGCAAAGTTTCCATCTTCTTTAGCAGTGGTGCATGCAGTACTGCACTCTCTGCCGTGTTGCTTCGAGTTTGTGCAGTGGCGACTACAGCAGGAAAGAGTTAATAAGTCTGGGTCTATGCATCCTGTAAGGGTGTGTTCGTTTTTGGAATTGGAAGGAATGGAATGTAACCGTTCCATTCCATCACGACGGAACCGTTCCATTCTTGTGTTCGGTTTGGCCAATTTTTTTATCACGGAACCGTTTCATCCTTTTGTTCGGTTTTGGAATGGGGTGAGGATGGAATGGAATGGGATGCGATTAATTATTTATAAACTTGATTAATTACTCCTAATCTTGATTAATTATTCGTAATCTTGATTAATTATACCAAAACTTGATTAATTATGACTAACGAGTGATTAGCGAGACTCGATTCCACTTCGTTCCACCACGTCCGGCCGAATCGGCCGGACCACTCCATTCCGCATATTGGAGGAATATTCCCTTTTGTGGAACCAGTCGATTCCATCCCATCCCAGAACCGAACACAAGAATGCCTCCTGGGAATGGAACGGTTCCATTCCGTTCCAGGGAATTCTAGAACCGAACACACCCTAAGATGCACGCATCTGAATTATGACAGAACAACCATAACAAGGACAAATCCACTTGTATGCTACGTAGCATGGTGTTGCTGAGAGAAAGAGGAACAAAAAAAAAGGAACTCCAGAAACACAGCTGAAGAAAGGACGGAAAGAATCTGTTCCTCGATCGGGTCGAGCTCAAAGCTTCAGATCGGTTTGGACACTTGTTCCTCTCCCACGCTAACCAACCAACCACTGACCTGGCTGGTGGTATCTTCAGATAATAATCCGCAGCAGAATATATACGAGCTTCCAAAGCTGTATAAAACGCACCGTTAAGCTTTTGCACAGGCTCTGTTTTTTTAAGTACTCCAGCACATATCAGCACATTCTTCAGTACTGTACATTCTTCATCAGAACTGCCATTTGTTCCTCCTAGCTATGTGTTCCCCGACACAGAAGCTCCTCGGTGGCCGGCCAGGTTCGGTTGATTGCTCCAAGATACTCCGTAGCGTGTTTCGCGCAGTTCGGGAAAGGAAGAGAGACACTGCTGCCTGTTGGTTGCTGCGGTATCCGGCGGCTCCAGCCAAGTAGTACTGGATAAGCGATGTGTGGTCGCATGTCCATTTCGCACGCCCGGGAGCACTTTGGCACCCACTACGCCGCCTCGTGGCCTCGTGCTGGAGGCGTTGGGCGTCACATGCTCGCGCCTACCGATAATCTTGTTGTTGTCCTCGGAGGGATGGAACTGGTGGTACCAGTTTGCGTGCCATGTTCGCCGAAATGGGAGGCCCAGGTCAACCACATCCTCGTCTAATTTTTTTTCTGTAGGCCGAAGAAAGGCACTAGGGGTGATATATTTGTACTTCAGACAAACGCAACCTGGAGTCGAAGTGTCGAACTGTTCCTGGCATTGTGGGATGCAGATGCAGATAGTATGGTACGACTAGTAGCCAGTCGTCCATTGCGAGTTCTGTGACGGCGCTCGCTTGACTTAGCCATCCACCGCCACGTACCTCGACTGGACACGGCGCCCTTCGACGTCGCCAACTTCCCTTCTCCTCTTCCGGCTGGTCGTGCCGTGCCGCGTGAACGCCTATATACGCGCCTATGCGCGCACCTCACGTTACGCGTCCAAGCAACTCCTTCCCTCGCTCGCTACCCCGCCATACTGATACCGTGCCGCCAAACCGTCGTACGTGCTGGTCGACGCCCTCCCTCCGTTGCAGTCAAGTCCGTGTTGCTCGAGTTCATTCCATGCCAGTCATCCGCCTCATTGAATAGATCTTTCGTTGCCCGCTCCTGGACATCTCTTGTTCGGTCGTGTGCCGCGAGCATCAGGAGGACATGCCCCATGCTGCAATTTGAACTTTTGGTTTATGTTTTCATCGTTTCTTGGTTGTAGAAAAAAGGTACTCCCTCCGATCCATATTAATAGGTGCTCAACTGGATGTATCTAGCAATAAAACATGTCTAGATACATCCACTTGAGCACCTATTAATATGGATCGGAGGGAGTACAGTAGATGATGCTGCAAATACATACTGTATACTAGTTTCGTTTCTCAATGCCGCTTTTTTTGGGTTGTAAAAGGATCTACAAATGTCGTGTACGTACATTGGGTGAGTAAGATAATATCGGATTGCTATTTGTCCACGTCACTACTGAGAACCGTTCGACCAGAACATATCCGGCCTCGCCCAAATCCAAGAGTGATAAAGAAGATCTCGATCGAACGGTAGGCTATTAACTGGGAAATGCACTAGTCGACTAGCCACTCCTCTTTCTGCGTTTCTTTTTTTTTAGTACCAAATGTGTGAAGATTTTCTTATCTGCGGTTGTTGCAACTGCCGTAACAAAATATGTTGCACCCGTTCCAAAATTTAGCTGGATCAACTGCAATTGTTTTCATCGCACAAAGGAACCTCTTTGGGCACACGATTTTTTTTACAATTGCACTATAAAGTTAATGTTTCGTCACACACTATTAAACATGAAAATGTTTTCCGCCACATAATTGTGTTTTATGGTAGATGAAAATTGTTTACATCGCTTGAGAAAAGTGTACCCATCGCATGAAATAATATTTTAGTCAAGACAACATGAAGACCGAATTTGGTCCCACAAAATTGCATGATTTGTGTTATAAATCTACACATAAAATAGACGGGAGAGACAATGTGTGGCAATGCAGTTTAGCGATCAACGATTATATCAATGACTATATCTGCGGGCGTGCTTAATGGGCGCTCCTCTCCATGTACTAATCAAATTACTCTGGACGACAAGTATGTCTCGATACATAGAAACATCAGATCAAACCGTCCTCACTGATCTTATGTCTAGCCAATTTTTCGTTTCGTCTCTTTTGGCTACCACCGGTGTCTTTATATATTAGCCTCAAGTTACAAGCGTTTGACTCCAACATATAACCCAACCGTGTAGTCTAAGTCCAAATATAGCCTATACACATATTAATACTACATAAACATTGACATGTGGAATGGGGTGAATGGGATTTGTGACATATTGATGCAAAGCATTTAGAGGTTATGAACTAGTCTGGTTGGACTTAATATGGCCTTTTTGGTTAGTAGGATTTTTAAAACATAGAAATGGGAAAATGTTTGAAATATGACTTCATGCTCATGTTGGATCCTACACAAACTAAAAACATTTGAATTCGCAATAAATATCGTTTGGTCGGCTTGCAAAAGAAAACACATTGTTAGTCTGAAGAATTGTGTGTGTATCATAGCAGTGAGAGAAACAAATGAAAAATTCCATGAAGTCGAACATAAAGAAAAATTTACTACTGGGTTGCACGCAAAGTGAACCTTAGAAATATTATATGGTTTCAAATCCTGAATGACGTTTACAAGGAAAATACTGAAATTCTTAGCAATTCCTATGAAACTTCTTTGAATCAAATAGGCTCTTAGAATTGGAGGTATGTTCCTTTGTCTCCCAATGGCGTAGAGCCCACGACACACATCCGGAAGCCGGTAATAAAATTTGCCATACTCTCATAAAAGATTTGTAGTGTAAAGATTAGCTTGTTTGAAAGGAACCATGTTCTTTATACACAAGTTTGTAAGTGGATAAGTGGGAACCCACTTAACTATGCACAGTTCAATCCGCGTAGCCAATTTGTCTATTCTTATAGTTTTCCAACTTGATTTGTACATCCTTGTGGTTAAGTGGGCGCCGTGGGCATGCCCACTTATAGCATCTCTAGCAGACCGCCTAAAAAGGTCAGAACTGCAAAGTTCCAGCGACTTTAGGGGTTGGGCTTAGTTTTCGCGTCATAGCAGAGACTGAAAATCCGGCCCGGCCTGAAAATGGCTTACATCCCCCCCCCCCCGAATCCGTACTCCCAGCCTGTATTTATCCGGCAGCGCGAGCCGTTTTCGGGTCAAAACCGAAAACCTAGCACCGCCGCCGCCGACAACTCGCCAACGCGAATCCCCACCTCCGGTGAAGAATAACCCCGCGTCATCCACAAATCTAGCAAATCTGAAAGTGCATGGTGCCACTATGTGTGGTTTTGGTAATTAATGACAATCCTTATGTACTAATTTTTGTATTGAGATATCCTTATAGATCATGTCCATGGAAAAAAATAGTGGAGTTCATATGTTGGACTCTAGAAGATTTCATCATGACCATTGTTATATTCAACGATTTATATGAAGAATAGTCATGTATAGAGTTGTGCATATTTCAAGTATGTCTTGAAACAAAAAGTATTAGGTGGTATTCCATTATTATCTTCAAGACATCAGCAAATCAAGAGAGAAGAAAAGATACAAAGTTGACCGAGTTTGTGATCAACACACAAAGTTACAAGATGTACGAAGTGGGATTATGTATCTCGTGGCTTCGTAAGCATTTTTCCATATAGTTTTGTGAACTAACCCATATATGTGTGTGTGTGGCATTTCTATGTGTGATTAGGTATCTTTTCATGGACATACGTCAAAATAAAGATTTCATATAGCCCATGATCGATGACGTCAAGTGGTGTTTGTCATCAAGTTTGTTGTGGAAGATCAAGAGAGGCGTCTCGAAGAAATCCTATGCTTGATGTTTGCCACCCACTTGGAGATAGTGGCCATATGAATATTTGCCAAAAAGGGTCTCTCCCATATTGGTGTATGGGGCAGAAATTTGCGAGTCTTCATCAAGCAGTGCATGTGCTAGAAACCACGATCAAGAAAGGAGATCCAACTTGAGAGAGTCAAGATCGACATCATCTAGCTCAAGTGGAATTCTCAAGAAAAATGTATAATCTTAATAGTTTTTCTATTTTATCGGTCTCATACTTTTGGGGAGACCGGGTTATAAGATTGATAGTCCTACTATCAAGAGGGGCTCTCGAGTGAGTAACTTGATCGCGTCCACGTGGAGAGCTCAAACCTTTGCATACTTGACATATCATCTTTTTTTATTCTTATTTGGTTTTTCTCTTTGTAGTGTTTTGGTTCTTGTGTTGATCTTCATGACAAGCCAAGGTTTACCCAAAAATGATTTTGTAGAAAAACTTGTTGCATTTTCGATGTTGGAATTTTTACCCGTTGTTCTTTATAGAGAGACAAAAACTTTCCCCATTTGGTTTTATCTTGAATTATTTTACAATGATGTTTCTATGCATATTTTTTGTAGATGTTGTCTTTGCGATTTCAACGAGTCCAAGAACATTAAAAACGGAGTCCATATGCAGAAGTTATGGTATTTCCCGTATCGGTGTTCAGTTATTCTCCGGGTATTCTGGAAAATCCGAATTTAATCCGACTTGAACATGAAAACGTTCGTTCGCATCCGGATTATTCCGACATTCTGTAATAAGTCCAAAAAAATTTTCCGGATTTATTCCGACATGGTTGTTTATTGCTCTAAAACGGCTAGTTTTTTAGGACCTATTTAAGGGATCTTCTTCCCCCTTTGTCCCCAAGACTTTCTCAGCCCTTTTTTTCTCTCTCTCTCTCCCACCATTTTTGGCCTTGGAAAAGCGTTCCCATCTCTCAATCCGTCCCATGATTCTTGGATATCTTTGAGGGAGAAGTGAGAGGAGATCTAGATCCACATTTCCACCAATCTATTTCTTCTCTTAGTGAAGGGAACCCTTGTGGATTTAGATCTTAGAATTCATTTGTTGAGTTCATCCTTTGTTCTTCCTCTCTTATTCCTCCATAAGAATTTGTTGCTTTGTTGGAATTTGAGAGTGAAGTATTTGATCTCTTGTGCTCTTACCATTTGCATTTGTTGCATCGGTTTACTCTCTCCACGAGGATTCGTGGAAGTGAAAGTTTGTGAGCTTGTTACTCTTGGGTCTTGGACCCTAAACGACTTGTGGTGTTCTTGGGAGCATCCAATTTGGTTGTGGATGTGTGCCCCAAGATTGTAGTGACCTCGAGAGTCTCCAATTGAGTTGTGTATATGTGCCTCAAGATTGAAGGTTGCCAATAGTGGAAGGTGAACTAGGCCTTTATGGCGAGGTTCATCGGAGAATAGGGTGAGGTCTTTTTGGCGTTGAGTAGGCCTCTTGTGACGAGCTCACACTCCTCCAATGAGATTTACTCCCCTCAAAAGGAGGAACTCGGGAATATATCATCGTCTGCGTGTGCCTCGGTTATTTCTATACCCGAGCTATTTACTTATGCAATTTATATTATGATATCCTTCGTGCTTGATGCCATATATCTTGCTATCATCTTGTTACTTTTATTTCTTAGCATAAGTTGTTGGTGCACATAGTTAAATATAGAATATTTAGGTTGTGTGTTTGTTAATTTAAACACCTAGTTTATTTCCGCATTTAGCAAGCCTTAGCCGGATTTTTTTTAATCGCCTATTCACCCCCCCCCCCCGCCCCTAGGCGACAACATTGTCCGTTCAATTGGTATCAGAGCTAGGCTCTCTTCTTAGGCTTTACATCCTAGAGAGTACGATGTTATTTAGGTAATTAGTGCACAATCCCTCTTTTAAGTTCGATGACACAAATTATGATATTTGGAAAATTCGCATACTCGATGTTTTTGGGGCCATGGGTCCACACTATGTAAAGAGAATTGTAGATATGGATTTTCCTCCTCCAAAGGATTTCCAATATATATCTTTAGAGGATTAGAAAAAATCTTATCTTTATACTCAAATATCTAATGGTCTCATTTATGTTTTGAGTGATGTAGTTCTTGGGTCAATGATGCATTTTAGGAACGCTCATGAGTTATGGACAAAACTTCAAGATATATATGATGTGTCCAACATTATTGAGGATGATCGTTCTCTATCCACTTCCGGCCGTGTTGAGTTCACATCTTATTACACTCCACCAACATGTGACTTATCACAAGGTAATATTATGGTGAGTGGTGATAGAAATTGCATTGTTGATAGTGAATCACTAATTCACTATACTTCATCTCTATCTCATTGCGATGTTCTATCCTTGGACTTAAACTCTTCTAGCACTCCAAATGCCTTATATGCTAGTGTTGATACATATCTTAGCTAAATCTCATGATGATATGCTTCCTATGTCTTGTTTTCATGAAAACAATGCTTCCATTTCCTCTAGTACTTGTGTGGCTAACAATGTAGAGGAATCCCAACATTTATTGGAACTAGACATGGACCTCAATGGAGCTTCAAGTATTCTCGCATATTCACCTTCCGATTCTCATTTGTGCCTTATGGCTAAGGATTCAAAGGTATCTCCACCTTTGGAACCCTCTACATCTTTTGATGATGAGGATTAGGATCTTTATTATGGAGAGAATAATGATGGTGTCTCTTTAAAGGAGAAGGGTGAGTTGGTTCTTGATGCTCTCCCTAAACGAAGTAAAGCTATCTCTCCTTTGTGTGAACTTTTGGTTTTTGCTATTAATAGCGATAAAATCATTAAGAAGGAGGGAGATACGGAAAGAGAAGATGCTCTTGAAATTTCTTCTCTCACCGTTACCGTTGAGGAAGAGCACGAGCTCCGAGTTAATCTTGAGGAGAAACTCGAATCTCTTGAGGATCTTTATAATGAAAAAAATTCTTTTCTCACTAAATCATGTGACCATGCTATTGCTAAATATAAAGTGCTTAAAAAGGAAAATGTTGAATTTGGTGTTGGCAATGATAATCTAATTGAGGAAAATGCTAGGTTGAACAATGAGCTTGCCAAGTTGTCTTCTTCTATCTCTAACGATGTTTTTGCTACTAATTCCACATCTTATGAAACATTTATTTTGAAGGAGAATGTTGAGCTAAGGGATCAACTTGAGTTGATGGCTAGCGAATGTGGGAAATTCGAAGAAAGCTATGAAAAGCTATCTAGCTCTCATGAGGATCTTCTAGCATCCCATACTGGGCTAAAGTTAGCTCTTGAGGCTAACACTACAAAGGTAACATCTTGTGAGCCTCGTGTGGTCACTACAAAGGTAACATCAGTGCTCTCATGGGATTCAACCGCCCCTTTGCTCTTGAGCTGCTTAGGGAGTTTTATGCCACTGTCCACTTCTCCACTGAAGGTCCCCGTACACTCACATGGATGAGTGGTGGTATCAAGTGTTACAGCAGAATGGATGATTTTGGGGCTCTTCTTGGACTTCTGGAGGTGATCTATCATCCCATGACTGACACTCGGATCCATGGTGACGAGAAGCTGCTTTTAAAGGCCAAGACTGGTATTCATCATTGCTACCCTATTGGATTTGGAGCTCATCACATTCCCAAGGCCAAGTACTTCACCAATTTCTGGTATATCATTCACACCATTCTCTGGAACACCATTAATGTCAAATTTGGCGAGAAAGGCGAGGTTCACAAATGGTTGATCAACCTTCTTTATCACATTGATCGGGCTAAAGATTCTAACAAGCCCCTGGATATTCTGGATTACATGTGGCATGAGATGAAGACTGTTGTTCGGGATAAGAGGGTTCCATCTATGGGCCCTACCTTCAGACGCTCTTTGATCAGAAGATTCCCAAGACCCTCATAAACAACTATCTTATGGTTGCTCCCACAAAGAGATCACTTCTCACTGTCGCTGAAGCTGAAGCTGCAACTGTTCGCCGTCCCAAACGTGTTCGCACCTCTTCACGTGAGCCTAGTGCATCCCGGGCTGTTCACTCGCACTCCTTCTCCAGCCCGTGCTGCTTCTGCCTTGGGCAAATTCAGCATCAAGAGAACACTTCAGAAGATGAACTGCTTCTTTATTGATAATCAAAACAAGGCATATCACTCCTATAAAAAAAGGAAAGGCATATCGTCGCAACCAGACGGAGATCATGACTGCTCTTCACCTTCCACTAGGTCCTACTAGCCCCGAGGAGCTCCCTGGGGATGAATGGAAGTCCAAGCACACATACTGGCTTGGTGATGATGCTAGCTCACTTGGACAGTTTTGGGCATCCTTTGCAGCTGAGTCCAGTTCCAGTCAAGTTCCTCCTCCCAATGATGATGATGAGGAGGAGGATGAGGAGTTTGGTGATGATGACGAGTGACTGACGACGCATCATATTATCCCTTTTTGGTGGCTTGATGCCAAGGGGGATAAATGTTTACTAGGAGCCTCGAGCTTTGAATTTAGGACTATTGCGTATCATGCATCCATTTGCTTATTATCATTTGTTGCTTTCCTCGATTTTAGTTGAACTTGGTATTTGTTTGGTTTGTTTGAACTTGGGTATTATTGTAAGAATATGTCTCTACTATCTACCGGTTTATCTATCTATCATGTGATGAATTCTAGGGTGAGATTTGATTCTATTATGCAATGCAAACTAGTTATATAAAATTCTATCATATGCTTATAACTTGAGTTATGGTAACTTGGTGCAATATGGATTTTATATACATCTCTAGTGCTTAACTCCCATCAATCAATCTCATATTAACCTTACCACTTGCTTTAGCATTACATAATAGTATTGGCTTATAAAACACAGGAGGAGATAGAAATCTTAATTAATATTACTCATTTGATTACCAAAGAAATATCTATTGTTTGGGCACATAAATAGGAGGATCCCCTCTACATTTTATCTCCATACAAATGATTATATTAAATATCCTTAATGCAAATCTATGTTTGTCATTAAACTTCAAAAAGGGGGAGACTGAAAAGACATGTGTCCCTTAATCTTATTTTGGTGTTTGATCACAACACATAGAAGATCTAACCGTTTGTCTAAGTATTTTTAGGAATGACAATTAAGGATACAAGAACTTAGAAACTTCAAATATGAATAAAAGTAATAACAAGTCTCTCCATATTCCTACTTATGTCTCTCAATATAAGTGACATTGCAAAAAGGGAGAAAGTCGAAAGAAGAAGAGAATAAGAACTGGCTAACCGGCCTGGCTGGGTCCTGAGGCAGGAGGGCTCGGGTAGGATGTTGGGGATAACGCTGCAGGAAAGTCGGTTTGGCCGGGTCCTGAGGCCGGCCGGCTCGGTTAGGTTGTTTTCCTAATGCTGCAGGAAAGCGGGGCCCAGACCGGGTGCTCAGGCCGGGCACTGGACAACAGGCCCCAGGCCGGGCCACCTGTCGGCCTCTCTGCCACTGCGGGCTGGGTCCAACCGGCGTCGAAGGTTTCCCAGGCCGGGCGGGTATGTGCCACTACCAGCCTACCCCCATGCCCAGGCTGGCTTGGCCGCGCTCCCAAGCCGGGTTTCCTGGACAGGGCAAAATGCCCCCTAACGGCCATTTCTTACCTACCACTATATATAGGGGTCTTCTCCTACCTACCTTTAGAAGGTGTCAAACTAAGCTTCTCTCTCCATAATTGTTGACCAGCTTCTAATCCAAGGGTCTCCCCAAATACCCAACCAAAGCTCATAATCTTTTGGAATTTGGAGGAGACTCGCTAGATCTACAACTCCACCAAACCGATTCGTCACCACCCCACTCGTCCCCTAGGGGTCTTGTAGTTCTTGGTTCATTGGAACTTAGAACCTTGTTGTTCTTAGCTCATTGGAGCTGGGAGCCTTGTTGGTCTCCCCGAAGTTTTGGAGCTCGTGGATCTTGTTTTCCCGAGTCTTGGTGGCTTCCGGGATTTGGTGAGGACCCTCCAAGTTGTGGAGTATGTCTCATCATTGTAAATGTTCTAGTTGTCAACCTCAACGATAACATAGTGATTCGATCCTATCCACATCGGTGGAAGGACCTGAAGGATATATGGCGTGCCATTTGACGGCTACTCGGTGTTCCACTTTGGTGATACCGCACCGCTCCAACGGAGACTAGGTTCCGTTGGTAAGTGAACTTCGGGATAGATCTCTGTATCATTGTGTTCGGTTATTCCGCAACTTACATTTACTTGTTATTGCTAGCTTAGTTGAATAAATATCTTGTGCTAGTAGTATTTGCTCAACATATAGGATTGTTCACTTAGTGGCATAATCTAGACAATCTATATTTGAGCATTATCCTGTTAATCGAAAAAGAAGTAAAATTTGTATTTAATCTATTCACCCCCTCTAGTTAACCTATAGATCATTCAACATCGATGATTGAAAACAACACAACCATTATGATCATGCAACAAAACATAAGCACTATGATCGTTGAAAACAACACAAACACTATGATCATGGCACAACAGAAGCAATATGATGATCCAATACAACACAAGCACTATGATCATGGAACGGAACATAAGCAATATGATGTTTCGAAACAACACAACCACTATGCAAAAGAACAACAGTACTATGATGAATTGATGATGCAAAACAACACATTGACATAAGCAATGTACACAACTAATTGGGACTTTCAATAGACACAACCAGAAGAAGACAATCATGTCGACGATGGAATTGCGGATTCAACATTTCAGCAATTTTCCCAGTTCAGCATTTCCCAATTAGGGACGCTCAGCATTTGAGCAATGCTGAATTAAGCATTGCCCAATTGAGCAATGCCCAATTCAGCATTACTAGATCTACGTGGTACGCAACCAGAAGAAGACCCTAAATGTACTAGCAAACATGATCTACTAGTTCATACGGTGCGTACCATGGATTTGAAGCCCAAAGGATGCAAAGTAGCACGCGGCCTGGAGGGGCCAACTTCATCGGGCCGAGGATACCTTGAAGATCCGGACGGAGGAGACCAAAAACCGCCGCTGTCGAATCTCTGACTCTACAAATCCCTTAGGTGACCCTATCGGGTTTCGACTAGGAGAAGTCATGAGCGCTGGTGGAATCGTCGGCTAGACAGGGGGCGAGATTTACCCAGGTTCGGGGCCCTCGTAGAGGTAAAACCCTTACTCCTGCCTCTTGTCGATCTGTATTGATGGAGAGATCGGTTACAATGGTGATGCTCGAATCGAGAGTAAGATCTCAAGTTCAAGGCTTCGATGGTGTTGTGTTGCTTGGTCCTCCCCCGGGGAGGCTCTCCTGGCCTTATATAGGTGGCCAGGTCTCGAATCCTACCCGGAGAGGACTCGAACTCTAACTAGGTCGGTTACATGTTTCCTATCTTAACCCGCAAGTTAGTGCAGGTGGGCTTCGCGTGGGCCTTCTGGAGTATTCCAAGGGCTCCTCTTCTTGGGCCTTCAACCTTGGGCCTGAGAGGGGGTGTCCTTATTCGCAGGGTCCAGGATCCATATATTCGTCAGTAGCCCCCGAGCGTTTGCTCGAGTGAGATTTTTCCAGTCGAGTAGACGATCAAGCCTTTCTTGGTCTGCCTTTCTTATGGATAACCAGCTTGGCTGTTTCCTGTTTTAAAGGGTGTGTTCCCTGTGCAACGAGTCTTCATGCTCGAGTGTCAAGCAACGTAGGTGCCTTTTTTTGCGGCTTTTATCGCAGAAGGATGCGGCACAGTAGTTTGGCTCTCCCGAGAGATCAGGGCCAATTAATTGCGACTAGGGCAAAAACATTCCTGGCCTACACAGATTCAAGACCTCCGACTCGAACCCGATAAGGTGATTGTTGCGACTGAGCCGTTGTGGACTTATCGAGTCGAACTTAACCTATGGGGGTACCCGGCGCGTCCGCTAGGATTTTTCTTCGTGTTGTTGACACGGAATCATACCGGAGGACGCAACTTTCGAGTGCGATTCCAGGCCCTTAAGAAAGATCTTTTTGGGTCTTACCTTCATATTCGAAGAATATGGCATCCGGATGTGCCTAGTCGGCTGAACAATCCAGGTCTTTATGATGTAAAAAATATCATGTGTGGATGGAGGTAGATTCTTTCTACCCGAGTGATTGTTTAAGATTCAATCGAAAGAATTTTCGTACTGAGGAGAGTCATGCCCATATGAAAGTGTTTTCACGTTTGGACTGTTGTGCCCGTACGAAAGAGTTTTCGTGTATAGGGTAGCTCTCTCTTTTAAAGAGGTCTTGCTCCATGATTTGTTCGTAAAGGAATTGCCTTTAATCGAAGGAATTTCATACGAAGCTGTTTTCGTGTTTGAATTTTCCATTCGAAGGTTCTTGAATTTGATGATGCGTGCCATGACGTCATGGCGCACTTTTCTCCTCCCGATGGGACGTGACGGAGTGGTAACAGATGGGCTGGCCCACCTAGTCAGCTTTTTGACCGGGAAACGAGACGCCGCTCCCGGTTTTTATGCGAACGGTGCAGTAAATGCGCACGATCTTCTGTTAAGATCGTGACACGGAACAGCGTTTCACCGTCTCCTCGTTTCATCTTCACACGTGGTGGCTGCGATAGGCGCCACGTAGCGCATCGAATGGCTGGGGCTGATTCGCTCCGTGTATAAATACGGGACTTAGCGCTGCGGTAAAAACTTCCCAGCCTTCGTCTTCAATCCATCTCCTTCCTCGCGCCCATCTTCTTCCTCGCGCTCAAGCTCGTGCTGTCAACCATGGCTGGAGGCAAAAGACGTGGCGCTGCCACCTCTGCAACCGGAGAAGTTTCCGCGCAACCTGCGCCTCGAGCTGGCGACTGGCGTTCGCCCAACACCACCGCGAAGAGCGTCAAAGAGATGCAGTGGGAGGGGCTGCTGCCGGCTGAATCTGAGAAGCGGGTGCGCCTCGGGAAGAAAGAAGAGGTACCAAACCCGCAGTCGAACGAGCGCGTGGTCTTCGCGGACCACGTGTCTCGGGGTCTCTCCTTCCCTCTCCATCCTTTCCTTCTCGGGTTGCTGTATGTCTATGGCATACAGCTTCACGATCTTCCTCCGAACGCGGTGCAGCAATATCGTGCTTCATCGTGTTCTGCGAATGCTTCCTTGGCATTCGCCCACATTGGGCGCTCTGGAAGGCCCTCTTCAAAGTTCGCATCTTCCGCGAGAAATCGCGGGTGGATTCCGAGCCTGGCGAGCCGCTACGCACAGGTGGCTTCGGGATCCAAGCGCGACTGGAGAGCAGCTACTTCAATATGCACTTTGTCGACTCCGCCCAAGGCTGGCGGAAAAAGTGGTTTTACGTAATCGACAACAGCTCGGGTGGTATCGTAGAATTCCACCCGTTCGCTGTTTTGAAGAGGCGGAAGTCCTGGGCGCACAAGCTGTCAGCCGAAGAAACCCAGGTTGTCACGCCCCTACTCGCAAGGGTGTCCGCTCTCCGGGATCAAACTGCTGGAGTGGTACTCAACGGGCTGCACCTGGCGAGTATTTTTCTGAAGCGCATGATCCAACCGCTGCAGCAAAGGCCTTCCACCATGTGGGAATACCAAGGCGCTGAGGATCCTAGCCGAGTGAGCCGCGAGGAGCTTTCGAACGTTGAGTTCGAGAAGAAAATCGCGGCTATCACTAGCTTGAAGGTGGGGGAGAAGTTCCCCGACTGCACAGTCGAAGCCTTCGACGCTTCGAAACCTCCACCAGCCGCGGTTAGTTTACCCTTCCTGTATTCTATTATTTTCTTCTTTGCTTTGAGCTTTATTCGACTGAATTTTTTCTTGCCTTCTTCTGCCTTCTTTGTAGAGCTTAGCAGTGGCGAACTGCTACCCGCCAGTTGCGGGAGAGGACGCCTCGGAGTTATTGGCGAGTCACCTGGACGGCTTAGCCGATACCAGTGTAGCCGATGCTTCTTCAAGCTCCGAGGACGATTCTTCGGATGATGCGGAGGGCTCGAATGGCGGCCTTCATCACCACAAGCGTCATCGAGTGGATGATAACGAGGCTACTTCCAAGGATAACTCCTTGGAAGAATCGCCTGGGAAGGCTCCTATCTCCGCAACTCCACTTCGCTCACTCACCCCTTCCCCTTCATTCCCAGTAATCGCGCCCGCTTGGAACGCGGATTTGCTGGATGAAGATGAAGATGATGAGTAAGTTCTTCTTCTTGTCCTTTAGTCGAACTTTTTCCTTTGCACCTATGTTGATGTTTATCTGTTGCAGTTTGCAAACCATCAGTCCTCGCAGGTATGCTTCTTCTGTTCTCCCGAAAAGAGGAATAGAGCAGGAGCTGCGGGTGACACTCCCACTGCTGGCACTGTCCAGAATTCTCCCAGCGCAGCCCCCCATGCGGCGACTGTGGAACGTGAGGCGCCTAGCTTTGCCGCCAGGACTTCAGCTTCGAAAGAAGTGACGGACAGCTCCGTGGATCCCCTCTCCCGCGCCACGGGCCAGGTAAACTT
Source organism: Alopecurus myosuroides (assembly GCA_028641055.1). Classification (NCBI taxonomy): domain Eukaryota; kingdom Viridiplantae; phylum Streptophyta; class Magnoliopsida; order Poales; family Poaceae; genus Alopecurus; species Alopecurus myosuroides. Next base: position 238,103,578 of record CM054057.1, on the reverse strand, counting down.
TGTCATTTGTCATAATATTTTTATCGGGTGCACGACAGTGCTCCCGATGGGAGTAGCCCCCGAGGCTGTAGTCGATCGCGTGCGGTCGGCTACAGGCTCAAAGCCTTGTCTTTTTCTTCTTCTTGATTTTATCGGGTGCACGGCAGTGCTCCCGATGGGAGTAGCCCCCGAGGCTGTAGTCGATTGAATTTAATCGGGTACAGGCTCCAGTTTATATCTTCTAATTCTTGTATCTCTGTATTTTTGTAGTCGCTTGTTGACTCTCTTGCGGCGATTGGTCGCCGAGTTATTCTTGCCGAGTCAGAATGTGAGTCGCTTCGATCAGACCGCAGTCGACTCTCGTCTGAGAACGAGCTCCTTAAGAGTAAGTCTTATCATCTTTTCTTCTTCCTATTCTTTCTTCAATTCTTGATTTATGACAAGTGTTTCTATGCAGCCCGACTCGAATTCGCGGAATCCGAGAAGGGCAGTCTCTCTGAGCGGGTAACCACTCAGGGGGCTGATCTAGCGGCCATCCGACAAGAATTGGAGACCTCCCGCATGCGATCGGAGGATCTTGAAAGGCAACTTGCGGATGCGCGGAAGGCTCTAAAGTATCAAGAGGATGCTGGCAATAAGGCCGATTTTGACCTTGTCACGTTCCTCCGTCCCCTTGCTGAGCGTCTCGCGGGTAAGCAATTTAAGCTCTCGCGATTTCATCTTTTATCCTGTTGAACTTGCCAGGTCTTGATATTTTTTTCTTTTGCAGGTCTTCTGGATGTTCCTCTGGAGATCCCTGGGATCCAACGGGTAGACGTGCTAACCGACACTCTTGCTCAACTCAAGAGGCACGCCGAAGGAGTTTGCTCCTTGATTGGTGATGCCACTCATGTGTTGACGCAACTGCACGGTCGCTTCCTCGCCAACGCTGCACCTCCGTCTGCGCTAGATGACTTGCTGAAGATCTTTTCGAAGAGCAGTCTCTTGGATGCCTACGCGGTCGCCCAGTCGGAGTCTGGCGCAAAGACTGCGATCTAGTTCGCGCTGGCGCATGGAGTCACCGGTTTGGAGGAAGCCTACTCGGCTCTTCCAGTCGACCCCTCCACGGGAAAAAAGGTACGGCTCTCTCGTTTTGGCGAGCAAGCCGCCATCCTTGCTCGGAAGCTGTCTGAGCTATTTGCTCGGCTCACAGGAGGGGCGACTGCCGCTAGCGGGAGTACCACTGTAGCTTCGTAGTTTTGTATTCCTTTTCCGTTTTGAATGTAATGAACCTTGGGATGTATTCCCGTATTATCTTTAATCGAAATGTTTGCCTGGAAATTGCTTCTGGTAGTTTGTGTATTCTCTCCCGATGGGAGTAGCCCCCGAGCATTCGTCAAATGTGCGACTAGAGATACTTCGAATAGGGCGTCTTACTTCTTTCCTTGTACTCTTCCAGGCTACTGGATTTGTCGCAAAATCCTCAGGTGGACTTGCTGCCCGAGCTGATCCACTTGTTGCAGCTGTTGGGTCTTTGGCGGGTCTTCGTGATCGTGTAGCCGATGGCGAGCGCAAACTGAAAGTGTTGCGTGGGGTGGCTGATGTGGTGAAGTCCAAGCAAAAACTGGCGACTGAACGGGAACAGTTTGTGATGGACGAGCTGGCTTCCCTTGCTAGGGAACTGTTGTGTAAGTAATACAGCCCCCAAGTCTTCTTTGTCTTGCTTCCTTATCTGATCACGTACTCTTTTCTTCAGTCGTTAAACCGGATGATAGGGAGGAAAAACAGTGGGTGGAAAACCACATTCTTCAAGAAGCTGGCAGCTCAAGGCCTCATGCGAACAATTTTTGGTCTGATCGCAGCCGAGGTTTTATGTTAGCTACTTTGAAGTTCCGTGTCTCCCAGATAAAAGTTCTCGTGAGTTCTTTTCACGAGGTCTTGATCGCGATAAACGCTGCATTCTACCCGCTTGAGAGGGGTCCTGAAGATTGGAGGTATCTCCTTGGGCTCTTCGGGCAGGAGGGAGAAATTCGCGAGTGCGTGCGCAACCAGATGATTTGCGGCGCGGTGGTGGCTCTCTCCTTTGTCCGAATACGGCATCCTGAAGTGGATTTTAACTCCGTAGCTAGCCTCCCAGATGGACCAATCGATGATATTTCTCCTCATTATGATGCTGTTCGTCCTGCAGCGGAGAAAATCATTCGATTGACCTCTGAAGAAGTAGAGAGAGTGTTGGCGACTGAGAATGCTTATCGCCATGACTGATTGTTGAAGGTGTATATTCTATCATGTTGTATAGCTTGCAAAAACTGTTTATAAGGTGTGTAACCTTGTGTGTATGAATTTTCTTGTGATGCTTAGTTGTAGGCTTAGCCCCCGTGTGTTTATGGGGTGTGTACCTGTAACTATTTTAGCATGTAAGAATAGATAATATTCGAGTAAATATGGTTGAGAAACCATGCATTTTATTGATATGACTGAGAAGTCATGTATTCGGGCTACAAGAGTGGCTAATATAGCCTTATTTGTTGTGATAATAAGTAATCCTAGGGATAAAATTTGCGGAGGTGTGCGATATTCCAAGGATTGGAATAGATTTCTCCAGTCGACGGATTCTTCAGTCTGTAGGCTCCGCCTGGGATGACTTCGTGTATGAGGAAGGGTCCTTCCCAGGGTGGCTCGAGCTTATGTCCTTCCTTCTGCTTGAGCCGCAGCACTAGATCACCAACCGCGAATGCTCTGTGGCGTATGCGGCGACTGTGATAGTTTCGCAGTGATTGCTGATATACTGCGGATCTTGCGTGCGCGATGTCTCGCATCTCGTCGAGTGCATCCATATCTTCCACGAGTGCCTTGTTGGAGATTTCTTCGCTGTAGGCCATGACTCGTGGGGCACTGAATCTAACATCCTCGGGTAGGACTGCTTCTGCCCCGTATACCATGAAAAATGGTGTGTATTTTGTGGATCGGTTTGGGGTTGTGCGGAGGCTCCATAGTACGGAGGGTAGCTCTTCTGCCCAATGTCCTGCGGCGGGGTGTAGACGATCGAGTAGACGTTTCTTGATGCCATCCGAAACTAAGCCATTGTATCTTTCGACTTGACCGTTTGTTTGCGGGTGGGCAACTGAAGCAAACTTGAAGTTGATGCCCTTTTCCTCGCAAAACTGTTGTGTTTCCTTTGTTGTGAAGTTTGTACCAGTGTCTGTAATGATGTCGTGTGGCACGCCAAATCTGCATACAATGGAGTCGAGGAATTTGACGGCGCATTGGGCGCTAGCCGAAGTTACTGGCATGGCCTCGATCCATTTGGTGAACTTGTCGACTGCGACCAGCAAGTGCGTATATCCGCCAGGCGTGGACTTGCGTAGTGGTCCAACCATGTCCAGCCCCCATTGTGCGAAGGGCCAGGCAATGGGTATCATGTGCAATTCCGTAGCAGGTGTATGTGGTCTTGGTGCGAATCGCTGGCAAGCATCGCATCGCTCGACCAGGTCCTTTGCATCGGTAGCTGCTGTTACCAGTAGAATCCTGCTCGGAAAGTTTTTCCCATGATTGTTTTCCAGCTAGCATGATGTCCGCAGTCTCCTTGGTGGATGTCCTGGAGTAATTCTTTGCCGTCTTCGGGTGCGATGCAGCGCTGAAGTATATCCGAGATGCTTTGCTTGTATAATTCTCCGTTGACTACCCGAAAGGATTTGCTGCGTCTCACTATTTGTCGAGCCTCGCGTGGATCGGCCGAGAGCTGTCTGTTGATAAGGTAGTCGAGATATTTCTCCGTCCAGACTGGCTCGACCAGAAAAACCTGTCGTGATATATTATGGGTAAGCTCGATAATGGCGACTTGCGGGCTGACCTCTGTTCCTGACGCTGCGGGTGTTCATGTAGCTTTCTTGATTTTGACCGATCGCTTGATCATCCGTTCGAAATATATTCCTGGTGGTATGGGTGTATTTGTGGAACCCATGTTTGCCAGCCTATCTGCTTCTTCATTGCTTGATCTTGCAATGTGCTTCAACTCACACCCTTTGAAACTTCCTTCGAGTAGATTGTACATGTCGCGATACGCGACCATGTTTTCAGCAATTGCATCACATTCTTTCATTGTCTGCTGCACAATGAGATTGGAGTCGCCGTAAATCATTAATCGAGTAGCTCCACAGGCGACTACCATCTTCATCCCATGCAACAGGGCTTCATATTTTGCGTCGTTATTTGATGCTGGATCATCTGGTGGAAAGTCCAATCGCATGACGTATTGTAGTTCGTCTCCCTGTGGCGATATGAGGACAATTCCAGCTCCTGCTCCTTCGTTTCTTTTGGACCCGTCAAAATACATTATCCAATTGCTCGTGTACTCAGGTGGCCCGGGCGTTTGTAGTTCTGTCCATTCGCTTAGGAATTCCACGAGCACCTGAGATTTGACTGCATTGCGCCCTGCGTAAGTGATGTCCCAGGCGCCCAGCTCGATGCTCCATTTGGCTATTCTTCCGGATGCCATGGGGTTGTTCATGATTGTCCCGAGTGACGCATCATTAACTACTGTGATGGCGTGTTCCTGGAAGTAGTGCTTGAGCTTTCGGGCTGTAAGGACCACCCCGTATGCGAGCTTCTGGTAATGAGGATATCGTTGTTTGCATGGCGAGAGAACTTCGCTGATGTAATAGATTGGACGCTGAACTCCGTACGCTTTGCCCTCCTCAGGTCGTTCGACTACGATTGCTGTGCTGAAGACCTGGTTTGTGGCGGCTAGGTATAAGTAGAGTGGCTCGCTTTCTTGCGGTGTTGCAAGGACTCGCCTACTTTGCAACGATCGCTTTAAGTCCGCGAATGCTTGCTTAGCTTCCGGTGTCCACTCGAATTTGTCCGTCTTCTTCAGCAGCTTGTAGAAGGGTAACTCTTGCTCTCCCAATCGTGCGATGAACCTGCTCAGGGCGGCCAGTCGCCCTGCAAGCTGTTGGATTCCGCGTAGATTAGTTGGCTCCTTCATTGTCAAGATTGCTTGTATTTTTTCTGGGTTGGCTTCGATGCCTCTGGCGGATACCAGGTACCCGAGAAGTTTCCCTGCTGGAACGCCGAAAACGCATTTTGTCGGATTGAGCTTGATCCTGTATGCGTTGAGGGCATCGAATGTTTCTCTAATATCCTCGAGGAGTGTGCTCTTAACTCGAGTCTTGATGACTATGTCGTCAACGTACACTTGTACGTTCTTGCCAATGAGCTTGGCGAGTCATTTTTGCATGCAGCGCTGGTATGTTGCGCCTGCGTTCTTGAGCCCGAAGGGCATTGTCGTGTAGCAGTAGACACCGTGAGGTGTGATGAATGCTGTCTTTTCTTCGTCTTCTCTTTTCATCCGGATCTGATTATATCCCGAATAGGCATCCAGGAAAGAGAGGCGTTGGCAGCCTGCCGTAGAGTCCACGATCTGGTCGATTCGCGGGAGGGGAAAGTTGTCCTTGGGGCAGTGCTTGTTTAACGACGTGTAGTCGATGCATACCCGAAGGATGTCCGTGTTCTTTTTGGGGACCAGTACCGGGTTTGCTAACCAAGTGGATATCTTGATCTCCCTGATGAATTTTGCTGCTAGCAATATGTTTACTTCTTCTCCAAGCGCCTTCTGCTTGGGTTCTGAAAATCGTCGAGTAGTTTGTTTGATTGGTTTGGCATCTGGAAAGACTTCGAGTGAGTGCTCAGCAAACTCCCTGGGTATTCCTGGCATATCTGATGGCTGCCAGGCGAAAATTTTCCAGTACTCACGAGGAGTTTGACGAGCGCGCTTTCCTATGCTTGCGGAAGGGTGGTGGAAACCAGCGCTGTCTTCGCAGAATCTGTCGGGTGCACTTGATGCTTTCGAGTGTCGCTGTTAGCGCTGAACTCCAGTTCAGGCGCGTTTTTCTTCGTGAGGGGCATAACGGAGTGATCCGTGGTTTTTGCCATCTCTTGAAGTTCTTCTTGCATCCCAAAAGATTTTGCGATCTCATTAAATTCAATGTCGCATTTGTTGGATTTCTGAAAATCTCCGTCGATGGTGATTACGCCATGTTCTCCAGGTAATTTGAGCTTCAGGTAGGCGTAATGCGGTACTGCCATGAATCTGGCGAACGCTATTCGACCAAGAATGGCGTGGTACTGCGAAGGCCAGTCGACAACTTCGAAGTCGAGGAATTCTCTTCTGTAGTTGCTCTTAGTGCCCAGCACAACTTCTAGGTTAATTGTTCCGAGTGGACGGATTGCTTTTCCTGGAACTATCCCGTGGAAGGATGTTTCTGATTCCTGGAGGCCGTCCAAGTTCCTGTTCATCCGACGGAGTGTATCCGCGTAGATAATGTTGATGCCACTGCCACCATCCATGAATACGCGGGCCAAGTTGTAGTTGCCAATTTGTGCTTGGATGACAAGGGCGGCGTGTCCTGGTCGATAGACTCATGGCGGGTGGTCCTTCATCGAGAATGTTATTGGCTGGTCCGCCATCTTCAAGTATTCTGTTTTTGTTGGCGGTGTCTGCACGGACATGCACAATTGCTTTGTGTTAGTCTTTTGAGCTCTGCGGGATGGACATACCTTCTGGATCATCGCGAGTTGCCCTGCTGGATTCGGGTACGCGTTGGCCCCGGAGTTTTGAGCTGGCGGTGCAGGTAGCGCGGCTAATGCCATGTTTGGATTTGCTGGTGGAGGTGGGGGTTGTGGCGGCTGGAATCCTTGGTGGCCTCCTCCTGGAAGCGGTGGGTAATTTTGCGCGTGTGCAGCTCTTTTCCTTGCGAGTGCTTCTGAGATATCGATAAACTTTCGGCAATCCTTAAGAAGGTGCGTTGCCTTAGTTTTGCCCGTGCGTTTATCAGTAAATAGATGTAGCGAGCAGTATCCATCGAGGTCTTCGTCAGGTGATTTTTCTTCGGCTTTTGGTCTCCATTCACGATTCCCACGGCGACCGGAGTCGCGGCCTCGCGTGAATTCCGCTGCGACCAACTCCTCTCTGTCTTCGTGATCGTAGTATTTTCTCCTCTTCCTTCGACTATGACGATCTTCATCATGTGCAGGTGATGATGTCCTCTCATTGCGCACCGCATCTTCTCCGTTAGCCCATTTTTCGGCTATGTTCATCAGCTCCCCAATAGTCTTGGGTGCGGCTCTGCCCAGTTCTTCTCTGAAAGCCGTTCTTCGGGCGTCTTTTGCGAAGGCTTCAATCGCTACTTCTTCTGAAATGGTTCCTGCGGTATTCCTGAGCGTAGTCCATCGCTGGATGTACTCGCGGGTGGATTCGCCACTTTTCTGCTTGCATGCTCGCAGTTCTTCAATGGTGGCTGGCCTTTTGTAAGTCGACTGAAATTTTTTGCAGAAATCGCGGTGCAAATCATCCCACGATGCGTAGCAAGATTTTGGTCGTCTCTCCAGCCAACTGCGAGCCGCGCCGGCGAGATGCAAATTGAGGTATTGCATAGCCGTATTTTTATTCCCACGCTGGCATTTTACTGCCGTGAGGTAATCGCTTAGCCATTGAGAGGGCTCGAGTGAGCCGTCGTATTTCGTTACTTCCGTGCTAAGCTTGAATCTTTTGGGTAGGGGCGCCTCGCGGATACTGCGGGCAAAGCAGAGAGCACCGCAGGTTTCGTCATCCGAAGAGCCAGACGTGGAGCGCTCGCGATATCGTGAAGCCCTCGCCTTATCCACCCTTTTTTGCGCGAGGTCTGATCGCGCGTCGTACTCTGGCCGGTCGCGGTCAGTATCCTTCCTTGGATCCTTGCTTCGCTTTCGCGAGCGGCTGCTGTGATGCCGCGAGCTCTTGTCTCTCGGACTGCCTTCACTGCTACTTCGACTGTCATCACGGCGCCGTGCTTCTTTTCCTCGACCACGACGCGGTGACCTGTCCCTTCTTGGCGAAGAACTCCTACGTTTGCGGGATGCTTCCCTATCCTTGTCCTTCTCCTTCTCCCGTTCTTTCTCCAGCTGCTCTGCGGGCTTCTTTCGATCATAAGCGGAAAGCCTTGCGGCCGCCAGCCCTAATCCCTTGCGCACTTGTTTATATTGTTCCGCCCGAGGATCACTTTCCGTCGGTTGGTTCATTTGCATGTAAGTTGCTGCGGCCAGAACCGCGGCGGCAGGAGTTTGCGGGTAGACATTTCCATCGTCGTCGACTCGCATGAGAGAAGGAGTGACCGATCTGCTGGTTCCGGCTAGGGACTCATTGGTCCTGGATGTAGATGCGTGTCCCTTCCTTGCGGGTCGGGTTCCAACCGAGGGTGTTATGGACAGCCCGGCTCGCCTTTGGCTCGACTCGTCCGCCGCTCTTCTTCGGCGGGCCAGGTCTATTCGAGCGTCCTTGATAGTCGTGCCTGCTCTCACTAGGTGATAGTGGTAGGCAACCATGTCTTCGTGTGAAGCCCCGGATGCGGGTGGCTTGCTCGTTCGCATAGCCTCCTTTGCTCGGTTCCAGGACTCCCGTGAGACGCCGATTATGTTGCGCTCTGCCGCGCTGTGTTCTGTTTCCGAGGCTTGTTCCAATCCCGCCATGCAGACTTGAGCCAGTCGAGGCTCGTGCGTCCTAGGCGTAGGTCGAAAGTTTCTTCGAATTCTAGATGGTTCCTCTGTCGAGAGGGTATGGTAGTCGTTGTCGTTGAAGCGGATGGACTCGCCGCTTTTCTCCAGATGACGGCGTGAGTCGACAGCTCCAGATTCAGTTTCCGATTCATCCGAGAAGTGGAGGATTCCGTCCCGGTTGGTCATGAATTTTAGGCTCCCGAACGTCAAGGTGACGCTTTTCTCCAGATCCTCGAATACCGGGCGTGATTCCGGCGAGTGAGGTGTGACCACAACAGATCCGATCCGTATAGGATTGTTCGGAGCCGTAGTCGATGAAAGTAAAGTATAGGCACCTAGAGGGGGGGTGAATAGGTGCTACGACCAATTTTAATTTTTCTTAAGATTTAGGCTTGACACAAAGGTAAATTCTCTAGATTATGCAACTAGGGGTGAATTTACCTATATGACAAGGCAAGCAATTAAGGCAACTAGAACAACACTTAATGCAACTAGTACAACAATAAATGTAACAAGTACTAGAAGTAAATAGGGAGGAACGAGATAACCGATGGAAGCACACGAAGACACGATGTATTCCCGAGTTCCTCCTTGTTAAGGGAGTACGTCTCGTTGGAGGGGTGTGAGCTCGCCACGAAGGCCTACTCAACGCCACAAAGGCCACACCCTATTCTCCGATGAACTTTGCCACAAAGGCCTAGTTCACCTTCCACTATAGAACCCCTTTGAGGCGGGGATCGAATCCTTTACAAACAAGTTTGGGGCACACACCCACAACTTAATTGGGGGCTCCCAACACTCACAAATCACCAAGAGTAGCAAGAAGCCTAGGTTCTCCACATGAGGAAACCCTAGGCCAAGATTCCTCAAGCAAAGGAGAGGGGAAATGAAATCCGGTTGGTGAAGACGTAGATCGGGGCCTTCTCCTTCAATCCACCAAAGATCTAGGCTTTTGGGTGGTTGGATTGGGAGATCTAGCAAGGTGGTTGAGCTTCAACAATGGAGTCTTTAAGTCTGGTCGAGCTAGCTTGAGGTTGGTGGAGGGGAGGGGGTATTTATACCCCTCATAAATGCAAAGAGCCGTTGGAGCTTTTCTGGCGAAAGTCACACCGGAGACTCCGGTGTAAAGACCGGAGACTCCGGTCTGGGCCGGAGACTCCGGACAGTTTCCGGTGTCCCAAATCTTCAGGGAAAATCCACTCCGGAGACTCCGGTCTGGTGGACCAGAGACTCCGGTCTTGGTGCTTCGAATATGCATAGAGTATGTCTGTGGTCTTGCGATCGAAGGAAACAAATACTCACACCGGAGACTCCGGTAAGTATCCGGTAAGACTCCGGTGTGGGTACAGTGCGCGACACCACCAAGTCCTTAGAGAAAATCCTTGAAGAAAAAGCCCACACCGGAGACTCCGGACAGTCTCCGGACACTCTCCGGTGTGGGTACAGTACGCGACACCAGAATTTCCTTAGCAAAATCCCTGAGCAAATATCCACACCGGAGACTCCGGTCTGGTAGACCGGAGACTCCGGCCTGGAGAAAAACTCCAGAGAACAGAGATTTGACAGTAGCTCCTTTTTGTACCTCAGCACCACACATGATAACATGTTGAAGTAAGCCCCTGAAATATATCAACACCTATTAGATTACATGTGTTGTTAACAAACACCAAAACAAGATGATTTAAGCGCGTTTGCACTTTCAATCTCCCCCTTTTTGGTGTTTGATGACAACACACATAAATTGGCAAATAGATCATAGCTAGGCTAAGTTTGTAGAAGATAGAGCGGCGAGAGGGAGGATCGGCATTCTTCCTCCTAGAGCCAAAAGGTGCCTCAACATCCCCCATGGGAGTGTCATCATCATCACGAGAGCGTCCGGTCAGAATCTGGAGGGAGCCAACTGGGTGTACAGTGTCGTGGGCTAAGCCAGGCAGCTGGTCAAGAATGAGCCTCATCACATATGGAGCATAGACAGGCACCTTCTTGATCTCAATCATAGCACAGTAAATCTCCTCCTTAATAAAGTGCATCATGTCAATCTCAAACCCCTCTCCATCAGGGCCGGCAAGGTGACACTGGAAAGCCTGATAAAGGAGGTTCACTAGGCCACCACGAATAGCATCAACATTCCCCACCTTGGGAGCAATGTTGCAGCGAAAGAGACGAAGGCAAATGTTGTAGACCCTCTTCAGATTCTTGGCAGTGCCGCAGCTGGAGAGCTTGTCATACATAGGAGCCATGCGCTTTTTATCATAAGCAACTCCATGAACGTGCATACGCTCACCATTCCCTTCTCCCCAAGGGTAACCAAGGAGCTCAGCAAATCGTTCCATGGACGACTCGCACTCCACTGTCCCAGACATCCACTTCATAGTGACCTTCTCATCTTCAGCAAGAGTGACAGTGGCAAAGAACTGCTGGATAATAGGAGGGTTGTAGTTCTGCTGAATGCCCACAAGCTGCTCGAGACCCAGCTTCCTAGTGATCCAGACTGCCTCCTCAAAGTACTCAGATCGTCCAAGTGCCTCTAAGTCAAGGACTTTCTGTGGACACACGGGCTGCCTGAACTGAGAATAGATCTCCTCCATGATCAACTCGGACTCCCTCCTCCAATAGTGGGCTGTATGAGCAGTGCGGGGCATCTCGAAGAAAGGACGACCCCTCATAAGCCTGTACTCCTTCTTGCTCAAGGAAGCCACTGAGGATAAAGAATCATATCTTGCCTTCTTTGCAATTTCAGCATTCATTCTGCTTTCGTGCTTGTTTTTCTGACGCCTCTCACTCTCAAAGGCACCCCTCTGACCATAACGACCGGTGGCTTCATCAACAACCATATAGTTGCGGGAGTGAGGGCGAGACTTTCGCTTGACCACGGCTTTCAGCTTTTTTCCTGAAATCCAACACAAACAGAACAACAACAGAGAAAACAAGGAAAATGAGCATACATGTCCAACAAGGTGCAGAAACACTACAGATGCACCAGCAGACGCATCTGAAAGAACCACACCGGAGTCTCCGGTCTGAGACACCGGAGTCTCCGGTCTGAGACACCGGAGTCTCCGGTCTGATAAACAGCAAAGTGCAGGGTTCTTAACAGAGGGTTCTACTGGTGAATCTAAGCAATTTCTGTACACAAAAACTTAGCCATAGGAAGTTCTACCAACAGAAAGTGCATCATCCCCAAAGAGGTCACCTAGGTTTTCAGATCTAGATGAAAAACAGAGAACACACGAGGGGGAGAGGATGTACCCTTGCTTCCTTGGCCTGTCATTGTCCCTCCACGGATGGGAGAGGCAAGGGGGAGGTTGGGGGCGGAGGAAATCGCCCCGGGACGGCTCCTGGTGAAGGCGGCGGCGCAGCAGTGCTTTGGGGGGGCGTGGGGGAAGTGGGGAATGAAACCCTAACTTCCCTCAGCCCCCAGTTTAAATAGCACCCGCAGCACACCGGAGTCTCCGGTGTTAACACCGGAGTCTCCGGCCTGACCGGAGTCTCCGGTATGGTACACCGGAGTCTCCGGTCTTTCACTAGAAACACGACCCAAAAGAACATGTAATGCTCGAAAACACCAAATATGAGTTTTTGGCACGAAACTCAGAAGCAACACAAGGAGGGAAAAATGTACTCAAAAAACAATGAGAAGGAAATGAAGAACATCAAATGGTGAGTACATCCCTTAACAAAAAAATGCCAAAACCTCGCAAATAAGAACCAATGCTTGACGGAAGAGGTTGGTGGCCTAGGCCACCATGTAAGAGTTTATGGTATGCAACCGCGAAGATATATCTTGGGGGCATTGCCATTACTCAACATTGAAGCTCACAATTCAACATTAGAAAAAGAGAGTTTACAATGAATTTTTGCTTTGGGCATAATGGGGGGAGGGAGAACCCAATGTGTTAGGATAACACTCCCCCTATGTCCATGCCTACATCTAGACTCAAAAGCGTTTCATCTATAGGGGTGTGTGCAAGATAGTCAAGTCAAGATCCTTGAATCAATCACATTTAGCTCATTCCTCAAGAACAAGAATCTTGCATCATCAAGTGGCTTCGTGAAAATATCCGCAAGGTTGTCCTTGGTGGGCACATAACTTAGTGCAATGTCTCCTCTTGCCACGTGATCACGGATGAAGTGGTGGCGAATTTCAATGTGCTTCGTCCTTGTGTGTTGCACCGGGTTGTAAGCAATCTTGATGGCACTTTCATTGTCACATAAAAGAGGCACTTTGTCCAAATGGACACCATATTCCTTAAGAGTTTGCCTCATCCATAACAATTGGGTGCATGCACTAGCGGCGGCAACATACTCGGCTTCGGCGGTGGAGAGTGAAATGCAATTTTGTTTCTTCGAGGACCAACTTACAAGGGACCTACCAAGAAATTGGCAAGCCCCGTAAGTTGACTTCCTATCATCTTGATCACCCGCCCAATCGGAATCCGTATAACCATTGAGAGAGAATTGTGCCCCCTTTGGGTACCACAAACCAAATCTTGGGGTATGAACCAAATAACGAAAGATCCTGTGAACCGCCACTAAGTGGCAATCCTTAGGAGCCGCTTGATACCTTGCACACACACCTACACTCAAAACGATATCGGGTCTAGATGCACAAAGATAGAGCAAAGAACCGATCATAGAACGATAAAGTTTTTGATCCACATCCTTACTCCCTTTAGGATTGCGTGATAGATGACACTTGACTTGCATAGGAGTGGTTTTGATCTTTGCCTCTTGGAAGTTAAATCTCTTGAGCATGTCTTGAGTATACTTGGCTTGAGAAATGAAAGTACCACGGGCCAATTGCTTGATCTCAAAGCCAAGGAAGAATTTAAGCTCACCCATCATAGACATCTCGAACCTGTCAGTCATAAGCTTAGAGAACTCATTATTGAAAGCTTGGTTAGTTGAGCCAAAGATAATATCGTCCACATAGAGTTGGCATATAAAAAGCTCTCCTTTTACTCTCTTGGTGAAGAGAGTGGGGTCAATCTTCCCAACTTCGAAACCACGATCATCTAACAACTCCCTAAGGTGCTCATACCAAGCACGAGGTGCTTGTTTGAGACCATAGAGAGCCTTGTCAAGTTTGTAAACGTGGTTAGGAAAGTTGAGATTCTCAAACCCCGGAGGTTGCTTGACATATACCTCCTCTTTTAGAGGACCATTCAAGAAAGCACTTTTCACATCCATTTGTTGTAATTTGAAATTATGTGAGGATGCATAAGCAAGGAGGATACGGATGGACTCAAGGCGAGCCACGGGCGCGTAGGTTTCATCAAAGTCAATGCCTTCAACTTGGGTGTAACCTTGAGCGACCAATCTTGCCTTGTTCCTAATGACAATGCCATTCTCATCTTGCTTGTTCTTGAATATCCACTTGGTGCCAATAACATTGTGGCAATCCTTGGGTTTCTCAACCAATCTCCAAACCTTGTTGCGCTCAAAGTTATTGAGCTCATCATGCATAGCTTCAACCCAATCGGAGTCCTCAAGAGCTTCAAACACTTTCTTAGGCTCCACCATAGAGATATGAGCTTGATGCTCACAAAAATGAGCCAATTGCCTTCTAGTGGATCTTCTAGTTTGAACATCCTCCAAGACCTTGTCATCTTGGGCATCAATTAGCTTCAAAGCTCTTCTTATCCTATTGATGCGACGGGCTTCGATCTCCTCATTATTGCGAGGAGGAGATACTTGATCATCTTGATCATTTGGGTCCCCATCTTGACCATCATGGCCTTGATCATCAACATTGTCAACAACAATATCTTCAACACTAGCTTCATTTTGAGAAGAGGATGACGAGGAAGAATGATCTTGGCCTTGATCTTGACTCGCATTAGTGAGAGGAGTGGGTACGACTTGCGGAGTCACTTGATCAATGAGAGGAGGGTCTTGAATATGTTCTCGGTTAGGTGTAGTGGTTGGCTCCTTGGCTTGATCTTCAAATGTAGAGGAGGGCTCCACTAGGGTAGAGCATAGTCCTTCTCGAGTCGCCATAAGGTGTCCCTCGATGGGGCGGAAGAATCCCACACCCATCCTTCCTATGGCTTCTTGAGGCATTTCAACATCTACATTTGAAACATGAAATTGCGCCACTTGGGAGCCGTCATTTTCCTCGAAAACCACACTACAAGATTCTATGACAATCCGTGAGGCTTTGTCATAGACTCTATAAGTGTGGGATTCGGCACCGTAACCAACAAAAATACCCTCAATAGTTTTGGATTGAAATTTCGACAACCTAATACCCTTGATCAAATAAAAGCACTTACAACCGAATACCCGGAAGTAGGATACGTTGGGCTTGTTGCCGGTGAGGATCTCATATGGGGTCTTGCACAAGCCTTTGCGGATGTAGAGGCGGTTGGAGGAGTGGCATGCGGTGGATATGGCCTCGGCCCATAAATATTGGGGAGAAGAGTACTCCGCCAACATGGTCCTTGCCATATCCAAGAGAGTGCGATTCTTCCTTTCGGCAACACCATTTTGTTGAGGAGTGTAAGTGGCGGAGTATTGGTGGCGAATGCCTTCTTCACTAAGAAATTCCTTCAATGTATAGTTCTTGAACTCCGAACCATTATCACTCCTAATAGCCATGATTTGCACATTGTGTTGACGTTGCACTTCGTTGGAGAAGTCGATGATGGTTTGTTGGGTCTCACTCTTGCACTTGAAGAAATAAACCCAAGTGTATCTTGAGTAATCATCGACAATCACCAAGCAATACTTCTTGCCGCCAAGACTCGCTTCGGGCACGGCACCAAAGAGATCAACATGGAGAAGCTCCAAGATCCTCTTTGATGAAATAATAGTCTTGGCCTTGTGCACAATGTCATGCATCTTCCCTTCAACACACGACCTACAAACACGATCCTTTGCAAAGGAAACATTTTCTTTTAGTCCAACAATAAGGCCACTTTTGTGAAGACTTTGCAAAGTTCTCATGTTGACATGGGATAGGCGGCGATGCCACAACCATCCCAAGTCCGCCTTCCCGAAAAGACACATTGCTTGAGTGTTGGTTGACTTCGAAAAGTCCACCACATACAACTCATTTTCAACATGTCCCACGTGAACGACGTCAAGAGTCTTGCTTCTCAAAAGGACCACAATATCACCATCAAAGAAGACGGAAAGACCCATCTTACTAAGAGAACGGACGGAAAGTAAATTGTAACCAAGGGATTCGACAAGCATGACGTTCACGATAGTGATATCGGGAGCCACCACAACCTTGCCAAATCCGGATACCTTAGACTTGGACGAGTCCCCATAGGTGACGGTTGCTTGGATGTCATTTGGTTGCAACTCCGTCACAAGTTCTTTGCTTCCGGTCATATGATTAGTGCATCCACTATCAAGAATCCATTTAGTCCCACCGGAAGCATAGTCCTGCAAGAGATCATTGACTAGAGTTAGGACCCAAGTTGGGTCCCTTCATGTTAGCAACAAGGGTCTTTGGAACCCATATAGTGTAGTCAATAAAACCCTCAATAGGACCAACATATTTAGCTTGCACAACACCATAATAATCAACATATAAGAAATGGTATGGGTTGTTAGTTCCCGCGGAGGTGCTACGAGTAGTGTTGTCCCTCATGACATTGCTACTTGAGGCACCATTGCTTGCTTGTGCGGGTGTGCTATGAGTAGGATTGTCCCTAATGACAATACCACCCGAAGCACCATTCTTGTTCTTCTTCTTGTTCTTCTTCTTCTTGTTCTTTTTCTTGGCTACATAGCCAAGACCTTGCTTGCCCACTTGTTGCCTTGGAGCACTCAATTGTGATCTAGAAATGACCACATTAGAGCTTGAGGCAACCACTTGTGGTGTGGCAAGCACCACCTTTTCAACTTGAGTGCTTTTGCCCTTGAGCCTTGCTATCTCATCCTTCAACCTAGCATTTTCTTCAATAATATTTGCATGATCACAAGAAGAAGTAGAAGTGCTAGGATGGTTAAATTGAGTAAGTTGAGTTTGAAGTTGTTCATGCAACTCTTTGAGGGATGAGTGTTCGCTTTCCAAAGCTTTGTGAGCAATGGTTAGCTTTTCAAACTCCTCGGTTAGTTTACCATGACCAACCCCAAACTCTACTTTATCCTTTTTAGCCTTTTTATATTTAGCAATAGCAAGATCACGTTCCTTAATGATTTTAGAGACAAGTTCATTATGGGTAGTTTCAATAGTTTCAAGTTCATCTTCTAGAGAAACTCTACCATCATGTTCTTCTTCAAGAGTCATTGAGAGGGATGCAATTTCATCCGCATCCCTTCTCTCAATCTCACCTTTCTTCTCAAGAGACTCTTGGGCCTCTCCCAATTGCCTCATGAGATGCTCAAAGTACTTCTTGGTCTCCCCTTGCATGTTAGACATAAATCGGTCCAAAGAGGCCCTTTCCTCTTCTTCTCTAAGACTAGCAATATGTTCTAGTTCACTAGGGGTCTTAGAGTTAGGAGAAGATGATACCTCCGTGGTCTTAGCCATGAAGCACTTGGCATTGCGTTGAGGAAGATTTTCATTGGGGGATTCAAAGAGAGATGACGAAGATGGAGTGGAAGCAATAGCTAGAGCGGCCACTTCACTTGTGGTTTCTTATTCTTCATCACTCCCAGAATCATACTCCTCTTGAGTCAAGAGCACAAACTTGGTGGGGGTCTTCTTGTTGAAAGGTTTCTTCTTGAAGTGAGGTTTCTTGTATTCAACCTTGGACTTGTCCTTGCGGATGAGCTTCCCGCTATGGTTCTCTCTATTCTCATAGGGGCACTCCGCAATGAAGTGGTACTTGTCTTGGCAATTGAAGCAAGATCTCACTCTTTGAGCCCCATCATTACCATACCGAGACTTGGTCTTTTCCTCAACAAATTTCTTGCCTTTTGGGGGATTGTTCCAAAATTTTTGCACGGTGAGAGCAATTAGATCCTTTAGAACGGGATCATATTCTTGTTCCTTCAAAGGAGGCAATGCTTCTTCACCATCTTCATCATTCTCAACTTCTCTTGCCAACACCTTGGCCTTCAAAGCAACGGAAGCTCCTTGATGCATCCCAATGGCCCTAGCACGGTTGTCAAGAGCATTCTTGGTTTGCACTTTGTAGGAGCTCAATTCTTGCATGACTTGGGTAGAGGTCATGATGGAGAAATCATGTCTCCCTTGAATGCTCTTCATATCCGTGCCCTCAAAAGGCATCACGGCAATTATGAACTTCCTCTTAATCCAAGCATCATCAATATGTGTTGCACCCGCATTAGAGAAAGCGGTGGCAAGAGATTTGAGCCTCCGATACATGTCAACGTGATCTTCTCCATCACGCATGAAAAATCCTTCGGCCTCATTGGTCAAGGTGTCATAGCGATTTCTTTGCATGCTTTCATTCCCAACAAACATGATGACAAGTGCATCCCATGTTTCTTTGGCGGTGGAGAAGTGTTGAAGATGCGGCATGTGATTGGGGCCCACGGCTTGATGAAGGATGGATAAAGCGGTGTAATTGAGTTGGCAATCTACAACCTCTCTTCTTGTGAGATTCTTGGGATCATATGGCTTGTATCCATCACGAGTGATTCTCCAAAGATCTATACAAGAAGAGTTCAAGTGAGTCTCCATGTAGTATTGCCATTCACGAAAAGAATATGCATCAATTTTAGGTGGATCTCCCCTAGGAATTATATGAGGAAAAGGAATGGGAGGATCGGGAGAATATGAGCCTTCTACGGCATGATATCCTTCCTTTCCACTCGCACCCTTCTTAGAGGATTGTTCGGCGGAAGCAGTTTTAGGTGGTTCACCATCAACCCCAATCTTGGCACCCTCCGTTTCCGGAGGGGATGAGTCGACCACCTCCGGTTCCTTGGTTTTGAGGAGTGTTGTCATGAGTAGACGCAACTCCTCAAATTTAGTGTCTATGGATGAGGTCAATGATTCTCTCAAAGCATTGAGATCATTCATGGACACATTTCCTTCGGACGGAGCGTCATCCTCATCACCCATACTTAAACTCTTAGGCGGTTAAGCCCGATAGAAAAGCCGAGGCTCTGATACCAATTGAAAGTAAAGTATAGGCACCTAGAGGGGGGGGGGTGAAT